>JBBBVU010000019.1:1646511-1673286 GCA_037177055.1 Atherinosoma microstoma
CTTTCTTTCTTTCTTTCTTTCTTTCTTTCTTTTCTTTCTTTCTTTCTTTCTTTCTTTCTTTCTTTCTTTCTTTCTTTTCTTTCTTTCTTTCTTTCGTGTGTATCTCTGTCTCTCTCCCTCAGAGGGAGTATAGGAAGGACTACGAGGAGCAGATGAAGGGAAAATCCTTGGTGGAAGTGGACCTGACACCTGGATACCTGACGGCCCGCCATGCTGGCAGCTTGCTGAGCGAGGTATACAACACTCACACACATGTGGAATTTTGAGGCTGTTTTAGAAATGTATTAAAACTTAGAATAAATAATCTGGGAAAGTGGCTCCAAAGCTGTTCTCGTTTATGTCCATTGTGTGGTCATGAGTAGCAATAAACTACTTTTAGAGGCCAGAAATGGTTCCATTTTCAGTATTTTGGTTGTTTTGAAGATCTGAAAATAAGCCAACATTCAATTTAATTTATATTTTGTTCTGACCAGTCAAGATGAAAATGTAGATGTACAGATTTTAAATGGATGAAAGAACAAATTATGTAATATTTTACAAATGTTAATGCTTTTTTGAGCTTGAAGTGTTAAAAGTATCCTGTGTTTTACTCGTTTCAAAGGTTTTTATAACCCTGAACCAAATATCTGACCAATCATAAGACTTTAGCAGGAAAGCAAAGAGATGAAAGAATCACATCATTTTCTCATGTTTAGGATTTTTTTACCACTAGTTTTCTGTTTCTTTGCAGAAGGAATACAAGAAGGATCTGGAGCAGGAAGTGAAGGGCCGGGGCTTGTCTGGTCTTGGCCTTGAAGAAACACCTGAACTACTGAGGATTAAAAACGCCAATCAGATACTGAACCAGGTAAAACACCCTCCAGACTCACATATTTACTAAATGCAGCTCTGGCTCCAGCTGTCTGTTTGTGCCACGACGTCCACAGAAGGAGTACCGCCGGGATTTGGAAACGGAGATCATGGGTAAAGGCATGGAGCTGAGCACTGATGTCCTGGAAATACAAAGAGCCAAGAGAGCCTCAGAGATCCAGAGCCAGGTATGTGGGTCCAGATTACCCCTCAAAGAGCATGCTAGGTTCATTATTAACACCAGGCTTCCAAAGTTTTCCTTTCCCTGTGTTTTCAGTCTGAAAGGATGATTTCAGGACTTTACAAGAGATTAGATTTAGAATGCAAAATAAACAAAAGAAGAGTGCGTTGGATGTTAGCAAACACAAGTGTTTGCTGCAAAGCAATGCAAATAACTGAAGTAGAACTTGAATTAAAGCCTATCAGAGAAAAATCTGTTTTTTATTTTATTACATTTGAGTTTCCCTCTACCCGACACATCACACACCAGCAACACACTGGCCATTTGGAACGCATAATGTGGCTGATTCATCAAAGAAACACAAAAAGACACGATCAGAGGAAGCAAGGAAAAGAAAGAGAAAGGGACAGAGAAAGAGATAAGAAAAGAGATAACGTTGGACTGACTTTTACCGGCTGGAGAGATCTCAGAGAAGAGACAAGATGCAAGAATTATCCGTCATTAGGAGGCGGCTCACTGAGAAGATCTGTAAAAGTTCAGTAGTGCTCTGAACTTTTACAGGGGCACATCCACAGTTGCTATGGTTACTGGTCTGCGCATGCCTTACAGCCTCCTCTGAAGGGAGGGGCTTTGGACGGAGAGCTGAAGCACAGCAGAGATGGACTGGCTAGTTGGATTCGTTCACATTCTTAGCTTTTTCTCATCTTTCCTCGATGAGTGCAACCATGTTCTGCTTTTCAGTACTAATCTAATAATCTGTGTCTCTGAATTTATCTCCATGTCCCCCCGAGTTTTTACTTGAACTGCTGGTTTTGTGTTGCAGAGAAAGTACAGACAGACGGAGCAGCTCAAAGAAAACTCATACGGGACGGTTACAGACACTCCTGAACTGCTGCACGCCTCCTACCTCAAAGACATCTACAGCCAGGTTTGTGTGTTAAACACACTCCGACTAATGAAGAAAAAATTGTTGGAAAACTTAATTTTCCATGTGAGAACTCTCCCGCTGTCTCTCTGTAGAAGAAGTATAAAGACGAGGCGCAGCGTCTGAAAGGAAGCTACAGTCTGCTTTCAGAAACCCCGGAGATGGAGAGAGTCCGAGCCAACCAGAGACACATCAGCTCTGTGAGCGCGCCACTTTAGTTTCTCTCCTTCTGTTATCACTCAGTCTTGTTAAAGCAGCTCTCTGCCGCCCTCTAGCTGCGCTACTCCTGGGACTCCAAGCTGATGAGAGGTCTGATGGCGTCAGTCACAGAGACGCCAGAGATCGTCCTCGCCAGAGAGAACGCCAAGAAAATCAGTGATGTAAGTTTATATGCAAACATGTGCAGCCAACACACGCTAAAAACAGGAACTTAAGATGTGTTTGTGTTTTTGGATCATCTTAAAAGATATTTTTCTCTAATTTATACATTATTCATACATTAGATTTGCTTCTAAACAGATACAAAAACATGTAGAAAATATTTGGGTGAATGTTTTTGATGATTTTGTGGAATTGAGTCCTTAAATTTGTGTTTTGGTTTATATTTGTGCCCTATGTGCTAAATGATGAGCAGCTTTTCTAAAGGATATTTTTTTAAAAACCTAATCTTGCTCAATAATTTAATTTTCTCAGGTCTAGAATAATAAAGTCCTTCCTTGCATCAATTAATCTTATAACAGAAAAATGCAAAGACGTGGATTTTATATTGGGGTTGAGTAATGAAATATGTTTTCATATCAGTTAATTCATTTAAAAATAGTTTCTCAGATTCATGTTTTATAACTTGTTGAATATTTATTAAAATATGTTTAGTTTTTATCCACTTATGGGATAAATCTTTGGGTTTGCTTTAGTTTAACTGGTCTCTCCTGCTTCACCAGTCTCATTTAGTTTTGTCCTGGGAGTTTGAATGGTCCGTGTCACTCTTCCAGTCATTAGTTGAACTGTAATTGGCTTCTGCAGCTTTAAAAGGACGTTTGGTCCTTTATCTGGTGAATATAAAACAGGTTTGTCGTGTTGAGCTCAATACAGATATTATTTTGAGCAGAAAACTGGCTGACATCTGACTCTGTTCAGGTTCAGTACAGGGAGGAGGTGGGATGTGGCACCGCCGTCATGGACACACCTGAGATGGAGCGAGTTCGGCGCAACCAGGAGAACATCAGCTCGGTGAGTACGGGCTTTACTGGTTTGAAAAGACGGAGCAGCTGCTGGTTTGTGGAACCACAACAACCCCGGCACACCTGGAGTTTCAGACTCGGGTTTTATCTGATGGCTTAGATAAAACGTAAAAAGTAGAAGATCAGCTGGTAAAGTTTTCATGAAAGTGAGTTTAAAAAATCTGTCAGACACGATTAAGAACCAAGAGAGAGGAAAGGCTGAGCAACCTGAACTGTCTGAAGATACGTTGTGTAGTTTGACTTCCTGTCTGTCTTCCTGTCAGGTGAAGTACAAGCAGAGCGCCGTGAAGGCCACGAGTGTTGGAGTGACTCCAGAGGTGGAGAGAGTCAGACAAAACCAGGAGAACATCAGCTCGGCAAGACACACACACACATGCATTTGTATTTCTAGCTTAGTGAGCGCCATCAGTGGCCGAATATGTTGAACCCCGATAACTGTAGCAAAGTTAGTTTTATTTCCATTTCCATTGTAAAGTCAGAACCAGGCCTCATTTCTTTATATTTTGCTTCCAAACAGTTGGACAAATCTAGACGTCTTGAGCCAGGGTCCTCAGTGTGTCCCTGCTGCAACACACATGACTCATATACCGGGAAGTTAAAGGCTTGCAGAGAACTTGACAACAACCATTTCATTTGGACCAGGTGTGTTGCAGCAGGGACGCATTGAAACCCTGTAGGACACGGGCTCAGGAGGTCCAGGATTTGGTGGTCAATGAGCAAGACCTTCTTGTCATTTTTTGAACTTGTCTTAAGCAAAATGTCCTCAGTCTTTCTGAAGGTCTTTTAAAGTTTTACTTTGGATATTGGCTGCTTCTTCACTCATTTTCAGTCCAGTCATTCTGACCATTTAAAATAAATGTCTTTTTTTTATTTCAACCAAGTTTCAACACTTTTCTATGAATAATTCAGCATAAAAAGGTCCTTAACTACAGTGATCAACCAGGGATACAGACAACTTAGCAAACAAGAACTAATTAATTGGATCTTTAAGCTCTTTGTTACCAGCAGCCTGTAATAAAGACTCATTTGTTCCCCTTCCTTTAGTTGGATATATGAAAATGACCAAAGATAACACCGTTTGATGGACATGAAATGGTATTTTTATCAGCAACAAGGGAATTCTCAAAGAGCTATTAGCTGAAAACCATATGTCAGGATGGTGTGCAGTGTGTCCTCAAAACATCTGAGGAGGCTGGACAAGTGGAGGACAAAAGAAGTGTCAGGACTAAAGAATTATCTACAACAGATTAACAGGATCAGAAAGTCAATGCTGTACCTGAGACAGAACCTGAGGGATGCATCTGGGCCTTTAGTTGATCTCCATGGAAGTGTGGCTGTAAAGAGGCCGTTCTTAAAGAGGGGAACAAGGACAAAAGGCTGAGGTATAACATATGATACAAGAACTGGACTGAAACTTAGTGGCAACAGGTCTGATGGAGGTGATGAATCCTCCCCAGAACCTGGACACCATTGAAGCAGTGTGGGATCATCTGGACAGAGAATGGACCAAAAGGCAAGAAATATCCCAAAAAACATCCTTCAAGAAGTCTGAAGACTGCTTACAGAAATAACAGGAATCTTCTCTGTGAGGGTTCAGACTGTGTTGAAAAATATATCTGCTCAGATCAGATCTTGACTTTCAAGCTTGTTAAAATGACACAAACTGTTTTTGCCCCATATGCGACATCATATTTCCATTTATGTTTGCATGTTTCAATTAATTGCAGCAGTTATTTCCATTTTCCTGGAAAGAAATAAAGAAATGTAGGTTAGCTTCTGCTCCACAACCATGTCCACCTCTTACAGAAATGTCCTCTCTGACAGTCTAAAACTTGAACGGGACCTTACAAAGACAAGCCTACTAAAACAAGCACATACCAAGCCTTGTTTGTCCCAGTAACATTCTGTGTGTGTGTGTGTGTGTGTGTGTGTGTGTGTGTGTGTGTGTCTGTCTGTGTGTGTGTTGTTGGACAGGTAAAGTATCAGCGCGGGCTGCAGGAGCTGAGGGGGCGGAGCTGCACTGAGCTGGACACACCTGAGTACAGGCGTGTGAGGAAGACACAAGACTCGGTCTCCATGGTAGCAGCCTGGTTGTCATGGTTTCCACCTGGGCTCTGGAAGGAGCTAACATGTGTGATGTGGCACCACAGATGGGACTGCTGCACCGAAACTAACCCCACCATGAAGAGCAGATCAGTGTGTGTGTGTTAACAAATAAAGAGTTTTAAACACTCCCAGTGTGTGTTTTTTATTTGCTCACTGACCAAATGCACCCTGATGTGTGTGTGCATGTGTGTTGTGATTTCTCACACTGGTGTGTGTATAATCTCTTTGTACTTGTGGTTGCTGGTGATGCTGACGCCTCTGTGTTTGCTGGTCGTGCGCTTCATCAGGCAAAGTACCACGAGGACTTTGAGCGGGCGCGTGGCCGAGGCTTCACGCCGGGGCTGGACGACCCCAGCATGGAGCGCTACCAGAGAGCCAATCAGATGATGGGAGAGGCGGGCTACAGCAAAGGGATCCACCCCCAGACGATGGAGATGGACAGACGACCAGGAGGCATCATCGTAGGTCAGTTGAAGTTTCTGTATGTGTGTGTGTTCACACTACAGAGGCACAAGACACACTGCTGTACATTAACGTAAAGATGATACATTTATTCAATATTTTACACAAAAGTGCTTCTTTTATTTCCCACGACTACTCCTCAGAGGAGGATCCATCACTCCATGAAACCTGCTTTAAACTACTGATGATTTAAAGCAAAGAAAATAATGTAGAAACAGATTTTCTGTGATGCTTCTGTCAAATCTTCAGCTTGCAGCTTCTGAGTTGGTCCCCTGAGGATGTTGTGGCGTGTTTGGGGTCGTCACGCTGTAGATGCCATCCTCTTTTTATCTTCAGATATGTTTGTGAGGTTTTATTCCAGACTTCTCCAGATATTTAAGTAAAGTAATCATTCTCTCCACCAGTAAAGTCTTCCACATGCTCGTGGCTGCAGTTGAAGACCAAAGCCTGATTAATCCACCCCTGTGTTTAATAGTTGGTTCTTCTCATGAAACACAACGTTCATTTTCCTTCTAATTCCTTTGCTCATCACAGCCAGGAAGTTTTCTTTCACTTCATTTTCACAGGTTTTCAAAACACATAAAATTTTATGTAAAAACTTCTGATGCTGAACTCTCTGGGAGTTTTCTTCTTCAGCTGTTCTTGTTGGTTGTAATTTCTTTATTACATTATGAATGTAATGCAATAGTTTGTGGCTTTCTCCTTCTTTATGGTCATACATTATTTAAATCTTTTAGAGTGCTTGGCCGTGAGCTTGAATTTCCTGGTTTGCCAAGATTTTGCATGCTGTGGTAAATCCCTCGGCCATCTGTGACGTCCATATTTATAGAAACCATTTGGTGGGTGAGACTGGCAGCACATGAGTGCAGGGATTAATCAGATAATTAGGAGCAGTTTCTATATTTCCATCATTAAGTACTAAGTTGTTTAATCCATGTTCTTTGTTTGTATTTGATCATAATATCATTCCTTTAATACCTAATATTATTAATAAAGCTGTCAGCTGTCAGCTGCAGGAGATTAAAAGTTCAGACTGAATCCAGTCTTTCCTGACAGTGCACGTAATACACAGGTTGATGGGAATTTCATGTCAGCTGGTGTGACCTCATATTTCCATTTCTTAGCTTATTCATAAAAAGCCAACGTGAACTCAGAGCCAAAAGAAATTAAAAGAAAAGTAGCTTATTCATCCCCTCAGGGAAAATGTTGACGTGTTTTGTTTGTTTGTTTTTCTAGAAATAATGAATCAATAATGATATTGTTCTGGAGGGATGGCTGTCATCTTTCTGTCTTGCAGGTACCTGAAGAAGCCTCTGGCTGAACACATGTTGTTTCCTCTCTGTGTTGTATAGAGCTGTGGTTCCAAAACGTGGGGGTTGTGACATTATTTCAGGGGGTCGCCAGATAATTGTGAAAAATATTTATCCAATCATCATGGTTTTTATCAAGGGCGTCAAAGTCATCTAAAATTAGCTTCATTTGTTAACACATCAATGCATAAATCCACATTAATCCTAATTATTTATGAAGACTGACAGTTTTCAAGCCTTAAATTTAGAGGTTTCTGCAGGATGACCCATCTGATATCATACAATTAGGAATTGTCGTCACGGGGGGGGGGGGTCGCGAATACCAATGCATGTTATCATGGGGGTTGTGGCTCAAAAAGCTTGGGAACCCCTGGTGTAGAGGAGAGAATGGTCTCTGAACCATCAGCTCCAGCATCTTCAGATCAGTTCCCACCACAGAACCTGCTTTCTTGATCTTGATTATTGAACGATGATAGGGAAAAAAACTCACCGCTAACGTTCGATGTCCCGTGTGCAAATTATTTCTTTTACCGTGACATCACTGCAGGATCTCCTCCTTTTAGCTTTTCACTGCCTTTGTTGTCTCGATGTGCTCGTAGAGTCTTAAAGCGGTGAATAAACACATTACAGCTCAGGATATGTTCCTGTAGCCACGTCCCACTGAAACACACTATACTGTTTCCTCTGTGTTCCTTCTGTGTCCTTGCACTTCTGATGCATCCATCATGTTAACTAGCGACCTCACATCATCAGATCATCCGAACGGGTGAAAGAAATGGTTTGAATTTTCCTCCAGTTTTCTCTCTGCCTTCCTCCTGCCCTGCATCCTCTTCGTTTCCTCTTCAACTCCTGTGTGATCTGGTGTGTTATTTCGCTCATTCATTTGGTTTTGGAGAGCTTAATGGGTTGATCCTGCTGGTGAACATCTTTCCGTTGCCATGGATACTCAACATAACAGGTCTTGAAACCGTGCAATGTACAGGATGAAAACCACTTGAGCAACACAGCCTCTGAAGCAGTGTGAAAAAATCTCTTTAAAAAATAGCATGATGGTGGATTATATAAAAACAAGTCTGCTGGATTTAGAAAATGAAGACAGGATGATCAGATGCAATTTAAAAATGAAGTGAAATAAATAAAATAACAGATTATTACAATTCCCTTCATTCCTTTACAATAGTCATTTTTCTCTTAAAATAAGTTTGCAACACATTCAAAAACTGGAGAAATAAAAAAAAAACACAAAAGTGAATCAGACTAAATCCCCATTTTTCTTGCTGACTCCCAGTTTTGTAAGTGTGACTTACAAAATCTTCAAACAGATAAATCACATCAAAGCAAAAGAATAAAACTAAATAATTCTTTAATGTTATTGTTATTAACATTTCAGTGTAAATAGAAATGACTTTTCTGTCTTCTCTGAAGACCTAAAGGTGTGGAGGACAGACCCAGGCTCCATCTTTGACTTTGACCCTCTGGAGGACAACATTCAGTCCAAGAGTCTCCGCAGGATGTCCGGTAGTTCACTAAGTCCCCTTCAGATGCCAACACTGCAGATCTGCTGGAGTTTCTGCTCAACACTGCATGTTTCATTACAAGAGAAAGCAGAAAATGTCACAAAAACATAAAACAAACTTGTTTAACTCCTGTTTTTAAAAAAATCCATTTTACTTTTTTGTTAATAATTCAAGTTTAACATGTTCACATTTCAAATTCATCTCAGTAAAAATCAAGTATGAAAGCGTTTTTCACTTATATGTTTAAACACATCAGTCCATGTTTTTGCTAATATCAACAAACGACCTTAATCAAACTAACTGCTCGGCTTCTTTCATCCTAAGATTATTGTATTTTTATGCCACAGACGTTGTCCAAAAATTCTTAAATTATATTAAGTTGATAACCATTATTAGTCGGATTCTTCACTCTTTCTTTTTATTTCTCTATTTTTTTCCCTCCTTGTTGCTTGTCTCATCTCTGCCCTGTGCTGCCCCCTGGTGGCGGCTGCCTATCAGAGCGGGCCGACCGCAGGCTGAGCAGGCAGCATTCCCAGCAGTCCCTCACCCACAGCCGGCCTCAGTCTGTCAGCTCTCTGACCTCTGACCTGTGGGACCGCAGCAGCTCCAGCACTCCCGGTATCTCTTCCCGTGTTTCTGACTCACAGCAGGGTGAAAGTTTGAAGCAGCTCGTCTGTAAATCCACAGAAAAATTAGATTAACTCACCGTCTCCTGCATGAGCATCACTGTGTCTTTGTTGTGTTTAACAGCTCACGTCGTTCTCTGGTTTTATTCACAGCAAAGGAGAGTCGACTTATAAACTAAAGCAAATGCAGGAGATTATTTCCAGACTTACCTATTTGGTGTGTTTCAGCTCCGGTCCTCCCGGGAGCGTACCATCATCAGGCCGTCCAGATGCAGCAGCATCAGCAGTATCACGGCTACATGCACCAGACCAGCATGTCATCAGTCAGATCTGTCACTTCTCCGCCACATTCAGCCACCATGGTATGTTTTATTTATCAGAACGTAAAGGAAGATCACCTGTTTTTTGTTTTTTAAATTTAAAAAAATGTCCTCTATGATGTTATCAGTCTCTAACTTCATCTATATTAGTTATTCCCTAATTAACTGACATCTTTTGGACCCCTGCAGCAAACTGTTTTGGTTTTCATTATAATTTATTTCTAAATATAGCAACAGTTAAGGTGGACCTTCAGAAAGTTACATATCTATCATTATAAAATGAACAAATTTAAAGTTTTCTGAAGTTTTAAATTTCTGATGAGCACCTCCAAAAACAAAGATTCTGTTATAATTTGTGATCATAAGATGCTAAACCAAGCTCAGATGTTCTAAGTTACATTAGCAGGAAAACAAAGCAGCTTGGTAAGAATGGCATGGACAATACATCTACAAATATATTAATTTATTAACTGCTTAATTCATTGCAGACTGTTTATAAAGTATTTTTATGGCCTACAGGTGGTTCACCTCTGTTGCCAGGCTGGGGACTTAAACCCAGGTTCTCCAGACTCAAAGCCCACCTCTGTGATCACTAGGCTACCACTTCCCTTAACCTTAAAGTTTAAAGACAGTCTACTTTATTTTCATATGATTTTATATAAGACACACCAGCAGTTTTTATCAGAGAACCATTTCCCATCACCATCTACCATTTCCATGGCCAGTCTTAACTGGCTTCCATTCTTACTGGCCCCAGTATGATGCTGACTTGCTGTGTCCCAACTCCTCAGGGCGCACCCTTCGGTCTTCAGGCCAGAGCTTCTGAAGGTCTCAAAGACCTGTTTTAAAACCCGGGGAGGCCTGGCTTTTCAGACCTTCGTGTCCCTTCGTGTGGTTGACTCTGTGGAGTTGAAGATTATCTTATTTAGTAAAGCTTTTGGTTGATTTGGTTGTTTGTTTGTTTTTCTGTTATTTATTTCATGCAATCATTATGTTGTATTATCCACCCATTTTATGTTCAGCACTTTATAAATAAATCTTACTTACTTGCTTATTTACTCACTAAAGACAGGCGGGTCTTGTGTTGTGAGATGTGTTACCTAAAAGTTGGGCCAGCACTCGAGAAGCACTTCTATCTAATCTCCAAGCCTGACTGAGTTTCGTTATCTTGTTCGCAGCGTGTTTATCGGGCGCTGTACGACTACGCGGCTCAGGACCACGACGAAGTGTCATTCAGGGACGGCGATGTCATCATCAACGCTCAGCCCATCGACGAGGGCTGGATGTACGGGACCGTGCAGAGAACCGGCAAGTCCGGGATGCTGCCTGCAAACTACGTGGAGTGTTGCAACTGAGGCAAGGGAGAGGGAGCGAGAGATGGAGGAACAGAGGGAGTTAGGGGTGAAACGTACAGAAAAGGATCCACTCAGTGGTATTAAAGCAGATGTTTGTGATGTTCTTTACATTTCAGGACGTCGACGTGTTTTCAGCTGTTCTGGTGAATTTTAAAGCCAGAAGCTTCTTGTAAAGTGAGTCTCTACTTACACAATGCAGCAAGACAGGACATGGGGAAGATTATCACCCAATAATCAAGAACGAAGCTGCTTGTTTGGGAACGGACTCGATCTTTAGAAGAAAATATATAATTCTTCATTACAAGATAACTGGAATGCAGCGAACATCACAAGACAGGGGACGTGAGGTGGATGAAGAGAGAAAACTAGAGGAGGGATAAATCTAGCATGCTGTTAATAAATATATAAACATTTACAACTAAAGGAAGGAAAGACAGAAGAAAGGTGTACTGAGTGATTAGAAAGAGCTGAAACGGTTGAAGCATCAGGATAAACTGATGATTTTTTTTTTTTTTTAAAAAGGACTGAAAAATATCTGAAAACTAAGCAGTAATTCAATCTAAGTTAAAGCACAATTTTGTTTTTCTTCTTGTTAAGAAAACCCACAAAGAAACCAGAGCCAATAAGGAAAGGAATCTTCCAGGGAATTTGATCAAATAATGAATCTCTGAGTTACATCGTTAACACAAACACACACTGGAGTTTATGTTTCCTGGGTCATACATACACCACTCAACAGGACTAAACGTTGATTAATCCACTGATGAATGATGCAGAGCCCCTTAGCGCTCACATTTCTAAGCCATGTTTTACAACACTGAGGATTCGGGGTGCAATTCATTCACTTGTTTTCTCTCATTTATCCACATGATTCATGAATTATTAAAGGAAAGTATTGACAATGTTATTTTTACCCTGCATGTCCACTGTGTCTTGGACGAGTAGAATCAGCATAAAAAGTTCTATGTTGGGGATTTAGAGCAGAAAAGTCGTTCCAAACTAATTACGTAGGTGAGTAAAGATAGCAGTTTAGGGTTTTCTCACTTTCCAGCCGATACTTCTGTTTATTTCATCCAGTTTATTTGCCTGAACTACAGAGCAGAGCCAACATCCACAGCATGTTAAAGGTGCAGCGTGGCTCAAAATCAACGGTCAACTACAGAAAAATGTTATGTTTCATTATAAACTGTGTTTTATCTGTATCTAAATACTTTCCTAAAACATCTGTTTTGTTTTTATTCTCTTAGAATGAGCCATTTATATCTACTTGCTGTGGGTCCACATGCATGGCAGCTGCCATATTTGTGTCACCACTTTTATAACGGTGTCTCTGAATGGACACACAGCTCTGTGTGTGTGATCCACTTCAGATAAAAACATGTTGATCTGTGGAAGAATTCCCACTAACGGCCACCGTACATTCACAACTGTGCTTTGTATTTGAAGTCATTTCGATGCCCATTTTTACCCCTGGATATCAGGAATTCCTACACACTGTACCATTTAAGGTGACCTGGTTTAACTAACCCTAAGCATTTTGCTACATGATGCTGTGACACTGATTATCAACTCCATAAGTCAACCCAGGTTTTCTGACTCTGGTGTTACAATCCTGTGTTTATAGCAGGCTGAAAAGTCAAAAGCAGGAAGGAAAACTGGAAGAAAAAAATGAAATATGTGAATATGTAAATTAATGAGCTTATCAGTATCACCGCAGCATCATGAACATGGAGGTAGATCTGATGATTTACATTAGTAATTGTGCTGCAGATGTATTTTTCAGGCATGTGGCTGTCTTACAATGCTCTTTGTACTGAATCGGGAGCAGAAATAAGCCATTTTAACTAAAAAAGGGTTTCAGTTGCTCAAAGTTTTGATAGTTTTGATCAGATTTCACAAGATGGACATGAACAACATTTCATACAGTTTGATGAATTTAACAAACTACTGTTATCTACATTATTGGTGAAAACAAGGACATATTTGAGGGTTCAGTGAAAAGGTTTTAATCAAGAAAAATAATTAACATTAGTTCCAAATCAGGAACAAACTTTAATCAGTCTCTATTTTTGGATACAGACATTTTCCCTTCTGCTGACAAGCCTCTCATGAAGATGCTCAGTGACGGCTTTGACTTGGTCAGTGTGCTGGCATCAAAACTGATGTGTCTGATTTATATATTAATATTTACACATTTCTGATTTATTTTAAGATCTGAATGATTATTAGTAATAACGTGATTTATTAAGACTTTATATTTTAGGAGCTGTTTTTAGAGATCAACATCAGAAAGCTTTGACGGATGGACTGATGCTTTTGATCTTTTTTAAGGAATTTGTTGACAATAAGAAAACTACACACTAATACTTGATGGGGAATATTTGGATCCCTCAACTGTTTCCTAGAGGTGAGAAAAAAGTGATGTAACCAAAGGAAGAAGGAGCATAGAGGAATGATAGGAGGAACTGAAGACAATAACATATTAATATGATCAAGGACTTAGAGATCTCTGGGGTTTAATCATTTTATATCCCAAGTTGAATTCATGTTCAGGTGAGTGTAGTTTAGTTTTTGATGTCTGATATCCAGTAGTCTACACACAGATGGAACAATCAACCTGCACAGCTTCAGTGTTAAACAGCAACGCTAACCTCTGTGTTTGTAAAGGACTTAACTAACACACTGTGCTTCTCTGTTTCTCTCTTTTTTTTAAAAAACAATTTATTGAAGTTTTCACACCACTTGCTGTCCATGTAATCCAACCGTAATCACCGACAGTCCACATGGACTGAAATCTGAACAGACTGCGTGAGTATGTCGGGCCGTGAGATCTCTGTACGTCACAGAATATTTTCATACACGGGATCATGTCTAAGTTTTTGGAAAGATATATTTTACTCTTTTACTCGTTTGTATCCAGTAAGTTGTGTTTTTAGGGTTTGTTGTCTTGCTGTGTGGATTGCATCCCAGTTGTGTACTGAATAAACTTTCACCCAGCCATTTTTATTGTCATTCTAGCTGGAAAGCATTTTGATTTATTTTTTTATGTTTGGTTTGATGAAAAATAGATGTAATAGAATATGAATTACTGAATAGTCATGTGTTAATTGTATTGATTTTGGAAAAGGAAATTGGTGTCATTTTATAATTATTTTCTCTTCTTGCATTGAGAATTTTTTTGGCTTCTAATATCATCACTGTAAAGTTGTTTTTTGTTTGTTTTTTCATTTTGATTTAGTCTCTATGTTATCACAGATTATACTAAATTTATTTACATGTTATTTGACTTAATATATCACTCAGTTTCAGTTGTTATTTTGCCATTACTGAAGTGTGTTACATGTGTGAGAAATAAAAACAAATGAACTGTCAACAGTGAGGTCAGACTTCTTTACATTTATCATACAAAACCACAATTTAGTTACTCAAAAAATAATTTAGAAAACCCACCATTTACGGCTCTACGTGCTCTTTGATTGCACTTACAAAATTTTAACCTATGAATTGTTGGCCATAAGTAATCAAATTTACCATTTAGGTTTTTGTTTTTATGTTATGTCCCCTTTGGTTGGCTGGTTGGTTAAACAGCCCACATTTCCGGTGTTGTGTCAAAATCAGTTCCCTCAATGATTTATGCTCTTTACTAAACCTGCACCAGTCTGATTTTCATCTTAAAACTACCGCCTCTGATAGTAACCTCAAATTGATACCAATAAGATATTTACAATTTACCTTCGCCATGTGGAGTGTAGTGGTCAATGAAGCCGCTGAAGGAGACACAATTTGTGACTGGGTACAGACTTTGCCAGAACACCAACGGTCGGTCTCCACAGCGCATGTCAAAGTAAATGTAACGGAAGCGGTACTGAGGCGCTGGGAGTCAGGCTGGCGGACCGACACTGAATGAGAAAGCACTGATTTTGACTTGAAAATGATGAAATTTCTACCCAAACTGCTACTGCTAGTGTTATTAGCCTTCCCGGCGACCCTCCTTGTGAAAGGTAAGTTAACTATGCGGCTGCGCATATAGACGGAGAAATGGACAATAGTTTCAGAGGCAATTAAGCTATTATGCTTTCAGCTAAGCTAACTAGCTGGCGTGAAAAGGGGAAAGGCCGTTCTCCATTTGACATGTGCTAACCGACTCCCTTATTAAATTGGCAATAATAGCCTAATTATAAATACTGTGCAGTTTAGGGCTACCTTGTTGAAGGTTACTTTTCAAATGAATGTCGAATATTTCCCTCATGTGGTACTTAGCGTTAGCCAGGTGAACTGAATGCAGTTTATTCTCTTGCTTAGACTGACGTGTCCTTACTGTTAGCTGATAGCTGCAAAGCTAAGTTGCTGCTACTATGCTAGCTGTCATACTGCACTTCTCATACTATTTTGGATAAAGTCTTGTCACTTGAGTTACTCGATATAATCTAAACAGTAGCCGAAGCGCAGTTTACAATGTTGCGTAAAACTATAAAAATACACTTTCTCAAGGCTAGCTCGCTTAGATACACGGGTTAAATATAAAGGTTTCACAGGCTATGTTGCTACAAATACCGATTAAATTACTGTAAGATTGTTATCAAAGACCAGTCATCTTTTAAGCTTGTTTACCTTGCGATAAGTCTGGATTGTACTATTAAATGGTGTCTATTGATCATTTACTAATCGTAGGTTGAGGCCGGTTTAAACTGATATTGTTGATTCAATCAATCATGTTGGTTGTGACTTGAATCTGTAGTTTAGTAAAGTCATTAAAAGCTGCGATTTTTACATCTTCAAGTCTTTCAAAGTATGCATATATATCAGCAGTCTTTTTACTCCCTTTTGGGGGATACAATTGCATGATGGATGTGAAAAAGTGTGGACTAAATGATGGCATCAGTACAGTTTCTGCAGTTATGTTGTACTACATTTATGATTGATTAGTCTCAAGACTTTAATATCTGTAACAGATCAGAAATGTGTGCTTTAGGTAGTACTGTGGAGGTGATGCTGAGCAAAACATCTAAAAAGTCACCAAACCTCGATGCAATACAGAGATGTAGAATACGTTTTGTGCAACCCATTGCTCTTTAAGCCAGCCACATTGGATGAGTTATCATCCATGAAGCAAGAAATAAACTCATTGTAACACATATCAATTTGTTAAGTTTAATAACTAGGCCAAAAAGGGGTTAACTTCCTAGAATCTGCAGACTTTAATCTAGCATCTGCATAACTGCTCATGAACTTACCCTAATAAACATGCATGGGTTAGCTCATGGCTTACCCTTTCATTTTGGTTCATTTCTCTTTTGATTATCCTACCTTGATTGTAATCTGTTATGTTTTTAAGTGAAAACATGTTGGAAACACATAAGAATCAACCATTTTTTGGACCATTTTGGGTCACAGGGTAAACCTAACTGTGGTAAAAAGATTGTAAACCTTTTTAAAAACGCATATCTTTAGGAGTTGGCAGTGGTTGTTCTAATGCTATTCCTTGTTTCTGTCCATCAGGGCCGGTGGCGAATGCCCAGGATCTGACAGAGGATGAGGAGGCTGAAGCTGTAGACGAAGATGTTGTGGATGACGTGACGGCAGAGGACGAGGATGACGAAGCTGAAGTGGAAGATGATGAAAATACAGAACTAGTGAGTGTCTGAGTGATCACAGTAGGGTTTAAGATTACCAAATAATCAGTACAGTAACAGTTTAAACACAAGGATTATTCTTTATCTGACTCGGTTGTGTAGTCTAGCGTTCAAAAGACAATCTCAGCCGTCTGTTACTGCAAATGTTTGCTCATTTAATCTTATCGGAAGTGGATTTTCTGCTTCTTTTTTCTCTTTATTTTCATCTTCTTTTGAAATTAATTGCAAATTTGAAGACATCACTTTGAACTTTAGTTGATTATAATGTGTGTTTTCGTTCCGACTGCAGTTTGTTGGATTCATTTCCAACAGAGTTAAAAAGTGTTCGACCTCAGCCGGCTTTTCTCTCCGGTTTATGTCCAGCAGAGTAGCAACAAGCCACTTCTGGTTCAGATACTTTTGTTGGAATTATTTGAATACTGTTGCTATTACAAATCAGAAAATGTTTGCATGAAGTTTCTCAACTTTTCCTGTTCAGTGCACTGTTATAGTGCCAGCTTGTGCATTTTACAATTGCTTTCATTTTTCCGTACGTATGAATAAAGATTTATACCTACAGCTCCATAATAGTAAAGTTGTGTGTGTTTGTCTAGACAGAAGAAAAAGAAGATGAAGAGGAAGAAGCTTTGGTTGGAGAGGTGAAAGCTTCCCCCAACGCTGACACCACTATCCTTTTTGTCAAAGGAGAAGGTGATTGTTTTCAGCTTGTTTCTGATAGTCTGCATTTGGCTGAGCTCAAGTTAAAACTCTCTGACCCGTGTCTTTTTTTCGCCCCAGACTTCCCAGCCAACAATATCGTCAAGTTCCTGCTCGGCTTCACCAACAAGGGCTCAGATAACTTTGTCGTGGAATCTCTGGATGCTTCTTTCCGTTACCCTCAGGTAGAGAAAGCACAACCGTCCTTTGTCCCCAGTTTGGCTCAGACTTGATTTCTAACCTTCAAAGCATTTCTATTTGTGTCTTTCAGGATTACCAGTTCTACATCCAGAACTTCACCGCTCTCCAGCTTGGCATCATGGTTCCTTCTGGCAGGCAGGCCACCTTCGAGTACTCTTTCATCCCAGCTGAACCAATGGGAGGACGGCCGTTTGGACTTGTCATCAACCTCAACTACAAAGACAGCAGTGTAAGAAAGACTGGATCAAAATAAACAATCTAGTTCTTAAGGCAATCACTAAATTATGAGAGTAATCAATTTCTCCTCTATCGATCTTTTCCTCACTTTTCTATTCTCTCTGCTCTTTTCTTCCTCTGGCCCATTTCTTCCTGTCTTACTGCTGCCTTTCATTCTTTTTCCCGTTTCTTTCCTTCCCTCCTCTAGGGAAACGTTTTTCAGGATGCCGTGTTCAACCAGACTGTGACCATCACTGAGAGAGAGGACGGACTTGATGGAGAAACGTAATTGTTTTAATATTTTGTCTCTCAAACCTTCCATGTATTGCTGTACCTGTCCCGTTCTTACTCCCTTGTTTTTCCTTTGTCTCTTACAGGATCTTCATGTACGTCTTCCTCTCAGGCCTCGGGCTTCTCGTCATCGTAGGCCTTCACCAGCTGCTGGAGTCCCGAAAGGTTGGATACTTAACCATGATTTAGTATTTATCATCAGTTATCAATCAATGCAGATATTCCAGCTGATCCAGTTTAATTTAGACCCTGCAGATTTTCTGCATTAATGTCACATATTCAACATCTCTGAAGATTTAACCTGCTTGTTGAATAAAACACAACGTACAACAAAGACATCATCATCTGTTTAAGCTGCAGTATTTCCAGCAAAACCAGTTAACTTGCTCAAACTAATCTGAATGTTTTTGTGTGTTCACAGAGGAGGCGCCCGGCTCCAAAAGTAGAAATGGGAACTTCGAGCCACAACGACGTCGACCTCAGCTGGATCCCTCAGGAAACACTCAACCAGATCAGTGCGTCCTCTTCCCACCTCCTGTCACACATTTACACACATCTCTTCTGTTTAGTCTTTGCTACAGATACAGCTGAGGATATTTAAAAAAAACTATTTACTGCATGTTTCTAGAAGATACCTGACTGTTGACATGTCTTTACCGTCCTGGCAGCTTTGTTTAAAGAATGATGAAGAAATCAGAAAATAATTTAAAGACACAAACATCGTTCTTACCCTGAAACTTTCACTGTGTCCTTCAATGTTTCTTTTCCTCACAGAATCAGCTGATGTGTCTGTTCAGGTGTCTCTGTGCTCTTCCTGCTCACCTGTTTCAGAGCCATCTTTATTCTTCACTATGCATGAGGATCACTCACCCTCTTCTTTCTTTTTCCCTCTCTGCCTTCCTTGCTGTCATGTTTTCCTGCGTCTTCAGTGCAGAGTCGCAGAGGTGAGGTCTGCTTCATGTCGTGTGTGTGTATGAATCCCAGCTTTCTGGACTCAACATTAGTAAATGTTGATTGTGATGAGTGTATAAACCTTTTCTGTGTAGATTTCCTTGTGCTGTCTGTGGTACAGATGTTCTGATTGATCACCGGAAGATCTCATTCATTTGATTGGAGACATTGAAACAATCCAGATTTTTCAAGTTTGACTTGGAGCAGATCAGAGCATCTGTGTCAAACAATGGATTCAGTTTGACTGGGTTTCCTCTCAGGATTGTATGTAAAGACTGATTTTCACATTTAACAGCTGGAAAAGCACTGGTGAAACAAAAAAAAAGATCCATTTGATCTGGAGGTACCAGTACCAGAGGCTTCCATGTTGGCTTAGTAGTCATATTTCCATCAGCACATCCGGTAGCTTTAAGTAGAAGCAAAAGTTTGATGGAAACAGTCAATTTCAGGTAAAATTTTCTTGAAGGAAATTGACTTTAACTTGAGGAGGTCACATTCTGTTGTAGTAAATGTTTCAACACGTCTGATCACATGAATGATCAGAGGATTGTTCTTCTGTAGAATAAATAGGCAGTGCTTGCAGAGGCTAGTTTGCAGCAGCTCTCTGCAGCCTTGTTTACTTTCTCTGAACCAGTTGCCAGATGTGTGTGCACAGCTGCTGTCATGTCGGTGTTTGTTTCACTCGTGCTTTTCCCGTTTGCTTCTGAGTCAAAACGTCTGAGTTCCCTTTTGACTAATTCTAAGAGCAATCACAAAGTGACGGTGACATGTTTGATGATACAGGTGGTGTCAGCAGGTTAACTCAGGATCAACCGGTTGGCGAATTGATCATAACATCTGTCTGCTGTCTTTGTCCTGTGCTGTAACTCCCACCTGGTTTGTTGTTTTCTGACTAAAGCGCATGCTGGCAGGATTTTATCAGCAGGGTTGAATCTGATCAAATTTGCTTTATGACTTTGTTTTTTGTTTAAACGACTGTTTGGACACATTTCTGAAGCTGTATTAACAGACGACACAGACAAGACAAAGTCCTCTTGTAGGTTTAATTTATCTGGAGACTTTTTCATCCGTTTCTCTCCTTCAACAAGTTCATTTTAATCTTGATTCAGCATTTTATTTTATTTTTATTCCCCCTGATGGGGTTCAAGTCTTCTTCAAAACAGTGCAATTCTTTTTTTCTTTTGTGCTTTGGTAGAAAGCTCTGTTAGCTGTAATTCAGAAGATGAAGATGTCCTGAGAGCGATGTAGCTTGTATACAACCATCCTCTGGTTTTCTTTTTCCAACTTTTAAAAAGATCCCTTCATATTTGCTTAATCTTTAAATGGAAAATTGATTATTAATCAGCCTTAGAGATGTTTACAGTGTTAATGACAAGTAGATGACCATCCAGTCTTTCCATGATACCTGGTGGTAATTAATAACTCAAACTCAGCCAACTTTGGCCCAAAAACTGTCACTTTAGTCAGTTGCAAACTGAGCTTGATGTTTTAGTGCCGACGTGGAGACCCAGCTTTAAATCTGTTTCTAAATTAACAATCAGGTCATAAGTAACAGGGACATTGTTTATATACGACCTCGAGTGTCTCATTACAGCAGGAAGTGACATTAACAGCGCTGACATCGCTTTGTTGTGCTCACTGGAAGACATTTCAGAAATCTAACCTGTAACTAAAGCGTCCGTCGTCTCTGTATTCAGACGATTGTCCGTTCAGATCAGTCATGGTTGTTGTCGTTTTCCTCTCCAGACAAGGCCTCTCCAAGAAGATCTCCTCGCAAAAGGAACCAGAAACGTTCAGCCGGCTCAGACGAGTGACGGGCGCCTGACACCGTGGCGGCGAACCCTCAATCACCCGTCAACACTGGAGGAGGAAGAGGAGGAGGATGATGATGATGACTGTGAGCTCCACCTGAGCAGACTCTGCCTCTGTCTGCTGAGAAACTGTAACCAGTGCCAAGCCCAGCGAAGGCTGGCTCTGCTGCAGCTTACAGACTAATGAATACAAACACACTCACACACAACTCGGCTCCTTTTGTTTAACATTTGTTTTCTGATGCCGTCACACGAGAGCGAAGGATCATCCTCTAACAGGCATGTTGGGTTTAAACGGCATTTAAGGACGTCTTTTCTCTGAAAGTTTTTTTTAAATTCAAAGCCTTAGTGAGATAACTGCTGATATTATCATCATGAGACAGTATTGATTGTGTTTTTGTTGTTTACTTCTCACTGTGGTGTAGGACTGGAACCGTTTGGGATATTTTTCTCTCTTTTTCCCCCTCATGAGCTCTTTGAGATTTCTTTTATAATCCTTTTGAATTTGTTTTGCAGACATTTGTTAAAGAGTGTTTAGTTTCAGTCCTGCCCTGCTGTGTAAAGGAGCTACAATAACAGTCACATGCAGTTTTTTTAAATTTAGTTTGGACTTTTTCATGATAGTTTGACATTTGTAGAAGCTATCTGCATGGTTCTGTTCTCTCTGTCCCTGCCCTTCATTCACGTCTTCACATCTTTCCCTCCGCAGACGACGAGGGAAACGTTGGTCTGTTTCCAGGAACTCCAAACAGATTCACACTTTAACAAGTCTGTTTTGTTCTGTTAAAGTTCTTCAGCAGGTTGAGTTTAAGCCAAAATAAAGCCTCAGTTTGGGGCATTTTAAGGTTTATCTGGACAAAATGTGTAAAAACAGCCAATTTAAATCTTCAGCTATCAGAAAATGACGGAAACTAGATAGAGAGCACTATAGCCTTTATTATAAAGTTTGATGTGTCATTGCATTAATAAGAGAGAAACTTTTCTGGTCTGAGGTTGCCTTTAAACGTGGATGATGGTTTGGGTGAAGTAGTATTTCGTGTTTTTTGTAAAATCATTAGAGCCACTGTCAACTAAAATCAACAAACCAGGAATGTCACAAATCTTATTTAACGATGCCTTGAGTAAAATAGTTCAACGAAAAAGAATTTACAGCCTTTAACGTCGGCTCTAAGAAACTATTTCCAATCATTCTGTTGACTAAAGATTCATGTAGAAACCAAACTTCTTACAGAGATGAACGTCTTTATGATCGTTTCTCTTCTTTAAAGCAGTGATTTGGCGTATAAAACGTAACCCGGCGGCTTCAGCTGAACCCGTTCCAGCTCGTCGTTGTGTTCTACAGTTATCTAGCTGTGCGCCTCCAGAGGTCGAACTGGATTAAACACAATGTTAATCCCGTAAAGGGGAAATGATTTTAGGTGTGGATGTGAGGTTAATGAAGCAGGAGGCTCAGCAGACACGATTATTCAGAGATTTTAAAAACTGTCCTTTAACTCCAACTCCACTGTCAGGGGGTTGTCACTGTGAGCTTTTCCGGTTTCATCTGCACTGTCATGTTTATATAAAGGTTTAAGACCCGTCCTGAGACCTGAACAGGTTGGGTTTGTGTCTTCTTTTTCTCTTTGTTTGTATATTTGTTTAGTTTTGACTTCCTTCCTCCAGCAGCTTGTTTGAAATCAGAAACAATGAACTGGTGAATCAGTATTTTTCTTTGCTTTGTATAAATGTTAAGCTGGCTGACGCACTGGTGTAAATACTGGCTTATGGAGGTTGACCTGAGGGCAAAATTACCCAGCTAATTTATTCAGCGACAGATTGGTCTTAAATTGGGGGGGTTTTATATGGTGTTTTTCTTTTGATTGACCACTAGGGGCATCACAGGTACAGTTGTTGCCATTTACAGTCAAACTTTGTGGTTTTGAGAGCAGCTGAGCTCAGAATTTGAACTGCTGTGTTGGTTTCTGTGCTGCCCTTTGATTGGCTGAAAAGAGTCCAGCAAACGGCAGAAACTCCAGACTAAGTTGAATCTTGATGATGCCACTCCCGTCTCCCCAGAGAGCTGAGCCGATGTTTTTTTTTCTAAAATCTTGGGGGCTGTTCTTCATAGATACAAACTTGTACTTGATTTTTGCTTTTAAATGTGCAGGAAAATAAACTTGGATGATTTGCTGTAGGTCTGTCGGGTTTTCTTTCTTATGTTTCAGATAAAGATTCATCATCACCACCATTGCTAAAAAAAACAAGTTAAACTGTTCTGATCAGAAAATATTTATCTTGCAAAACAACAAGATTTTTTTTCATGTCTGAAGAGCACACAGTACATCTAGGCTGCATGCATGACCTTTGGAAATGTTCTGTTAGTTGGTTTGGATCATTCAGGTGTTTAACACAATGCCAAGGAGGAAAGACATCAGCAAAGATCTTAGAGAAGCAACTGTTGCTGCCCAGTAATCTAGCAAGAGTCATAAAACCATCTCTAAACTGTCTGGAGTCCATTTTTCTACAGTGAAAAGACCATTATTGTGTCCAATCATCTGCTCAGCGACACATGCCAGCTGTCAATCACAGTGGTGGAGGGCTGATGATATTGGTTTGTTCTTTATCTACGGGATCTGGACACCTGCCTGGACCATGAACTCTTGTAGATACCAAAGTATTCTACAATCAAGTGTGAGTCTGTTTGTCTGACTGCTAAAGCTTGGCTGGAACTGGGTCATGCAACAGGACAACGATCCCGAACTCATCAGCAGAGCTGCAACAGTAAGGAGATAAGGTTTCTGTTGATTCAGTCAAATTCCAGACCTCAACCTGATTAAAATGCTGTGGTGGGGCGAATGCTGCAAACCTCAATGAACTGATGCAACGCTGAAAGAAAAGTTTACCAAAATTCCTCCACAAAGAAGTGAGAGATAACAGAAAGTGATGATTTGCAGTTATTGCTATTAAGTGGTTCTACAAGCTGATGAACAATTATGGACAGCGGCTTGCAAAAACTTTTACACCCATTCGTTACTCCTTTTCAATCTTGTCTTTTTAATGAACTTAAAAAAAAAAAGCCAAAACTGAGTGAAATGTACAAAAAAATAAACTATCTTTTCTTCTTCGAATAATCATGTTGGGTTTTTTGTATTTATCTTTGGGGTTTTTGTTTTTTAGTTATTTTTTTAGTTTTTTCACTTTTCAAATTCTAAGTTTACTAGATTTTTTAACATGGAAAACGATTAAAAGTGATGGACTTCATTAAAAAATACTGAGCACCAGATATTAGCAGCAGTTACATGTAGTTGACAGTAGGTGGCAGTAATGAGCAGAAACGTGTGATAGTGTCCTCACTATCACGCTGTATGCCAAAAAGTGTTCGTCTGCCAGAAACTGATTAAGCGGCCACGGGTCGCTCAGCTGATAGACATATATATATGTCTATGGCTCAGCTTCTCTCGGTGTCTCGGGTCTGCTGCTGTTCTTCTCGGCACAAAACCGTCATGACACAAAAATCCAGTCGACATTATGCCAGAAAAGATATGTTTTGCTTACAGACAAAGAGATGTGTTGTAATCAGAATACACAAACGATATTCAGGCTTGTTGCTCCTTCACTGTTCTGGTTCTGTGTTTCTGCTTCTTTCTGTTTACAATATAAAGTCTAATTAATCTGATTTATGTGTTCATTTATTAAAGAATCATTTCCACTCATGTTCATTGATGACGGTAAATTTCTTAGCAATAAATTCTACTTTAAAAGTCACATTTTACAAATTACTGACCAACTAGTGTTTTAAATATTTTAAAATCGCTCTCGTGGCCTTTTAAGGTGGAATTAGTAGATAGTCAAAATGACCGTTTTTGCCTGGGTTAAAAACTGCCACTCTGCGGAGTAATTCCACCTTAAAAGACCATATGTGTTGATGGAAGATGCGACTAATTGGCCAGTAATCTATTTAATTTGACTCTCGAGTGTAGCCATAGAAAGTAATTTTGTTTTTGTTTTATTGACAATTACATGAGCCAGTTTTAAGGGCTGTGTTACACTCTTGTGGCCGCTTAATCAATTTTTGGCAGACGATCACTTTTACACCTGAATCTGGTCCACGGGTCACACAGCAGGTCAAAGAGACAAGGAAGGAGACGGCCGAGGACGTGTTGGACTGTTTGTGGCTCTGTCAGTTGTTGGGATCAGTGGGATGGTAGTTGGTGCTGTATGGATCTCTAAAAGACTCATTAAGAAGAATCCAGACCCTCCTCCTGATCTGGTCTGACTCAAATCTCTCCTCATACTGAAGATAGCTTCAGTATGAGGAGCTGCGTTTTAAGTTGTGCATCATTAAGAAATAGGTGTAGTTTTCTCTTTTATCATGTATCACGTCTATATCTAAAATAAAAAATATGTATATTAGGTGAGAGGACGTGTACTGTATGAGTTAACACATCAATTGTTGGGGGTGTAAATCACTAGACTGAACATTTATTTTGTATATCAGCAAGTATGAAACAAACCAAAAATGTACAATTATGCCCTAAAAGCTACAATATATTACTTTAATAAAAAAATGTATTCATAAGCTACTTTATTTTCAGTTGCCTCCATGTGTGTTTTCCACCCTTAGGATTGAACCTACATAAAACTAAGACTCTGTTCTATCCACCGATATTCTAACCCTTATGCTCCAGTTTTCCATGCTGCTTCTCTTTCCTTAGCAGCAGCAGTGTTACTTTTTTAAAACAAAGTACCTCTTAGTGTCGCCCATACGCTTCAATAAGAAACTGTCGCTCCAGTTGAGTCAAATAACTGGCTTTTTGTCAGCGGTTGCCATGGTGAATCCAGGTATCAGGGCTCCAATGATGATGGCTTTCTATTCGGGTTCTCAACTCTGGGTAAAGATACTCAGAGTTGATTGAACCAACTCAAAGCAGCTGATCTGAAACCGAAAACTCAGAGATGCTCAGCTCAGAGTAAGTTGAACCAGAGTTAGTTGAACTTTATTGGAAGCCGCAACACCATCCTTAACCTGTAATGTTAATTTTAGTTTATTTCAGGCTCCTCTACATTTTAATTATCATTTTCATAACAGAGGCTTTCATATAATCTTATAATCCTTATGCATGTAAAGCTACTTGATGTAAAGTATTAGAGTTTACACTAGCATATAACTTCAGATTATTATGAAAATTTGGTGGGTGGCCGAACACTGGCCACATGCACATTCATGTGAATGACTTACTTCTTATGCAAGAACTTTGGTCTTAATTTTAATTCAATCATTTATTTGAAAGGTGACAGTACTCAATAATGAACGTACAATTTACTGTAAGCATACCGGATGTAGCGAGTGCTAACTTCCTCCTGTAGGTTTTTATGATCCAGATAACTGACTTTATGTATAATACAAACTGCCCTCTTTTGTGGTAATAATAGTGGGTAAAGTGTATTTTTATAATTGTTACCCCAAGACCTCTATACAGTATAAGTAAGGTAGTATTAATGAGCAGTAAAGAATATGTTATGATTAGTGATACAGGACTTACCTCTTAGGCGAGAACTTTGGTCTTAAATTTAATTTAATAATTTATTCAATTCATCTTTATTTGTATAGCGGCAATTCACGACAATGCCATCTCAGGGCGCTTCACAGACAATCAGTTTGAGCCAATCTGTTGTCATTAGTCAGTAATCAAATTCAACAACCAATAATTGCATCAAATCATGACTTGTATTCCCTTTTAACAGGAAGGAAAAACCTCCAGCAGAACCCAGCTCAGGGAGGGCGGCCATCTGCCTCAACCGGTTGGGTTGGAGAGGACAGAAAGAGAGACAACAGACATCATGTTTGATCCAGCCAGATCTGCTGAAAGAGGAGAAATATGTTAATGATGGCAGTGATGTCATATGTTTATAAATGGGAGATAAGGAGCAGAGAGATGAGGATGAAAAGCCCGGTGCATCATGGGACGTCCCTCAGCAGTCTAAGCCTATAGCAGCATAACTAAGGGATGGCTAATCACCCCTAACCATAGGATTTATCAAAAAGGAAGGTTTTAAGCCTGATCTTAAAGGTAGAGAGAGTGTCTGCCTCCCGAACCAAAGCTG
>JBBBVU010000019.1:1673386-1684610 GCA_037177055.1 Atherinosoma microstoma
TCTATCTATCTATCTATCTATCTATCTATCTATCTATCTATCTATTTATCTATCTATCTATCTATCTATCTATCTATTTGCTCATTGTACTCTCATGTACTGAATGTCCAAGTCATACTGTTCTTTCAGGGGGATTTTTATTTCACTTTCTCTTCTGTTTTTATGTGCAGGAGCAACAAAAACTCAAAAGGGCCACACAGATGTGTAAAGTGGAGCTGAGTTTGAAGAATGGCATCAAAAGAAGATTTAAGTAAAAGAAGAAGTTTCAGAAAGAAGAGCAGATGTTTCTCTACATCATTTCCAGGCCTCTGCTGCTCTTTCAGCTCCTCTGATGAACACAGCAAAAAACCTTCAGCAAAAAGTGCAGAACGAGAGGGTTCATGTTTAAATAGAGTGACCAGAATGATCAGGAATGCTCGGCCCAGAACCAGTAAAAGCAGACCTGGGTCGATACCATGTTCAATTTCTGAAATCTCCAGAAGTCTTAATAGAGATTCCATATTTCCAGATGAGGTTTTTGAATCTGGAACCAGTTCACCATCAGCATCTGAGAGCGTTTACCCAGACAATAAAGGATACAAAGTATCCGTCAATGCTGATTCTCCTGCCTTTTCTGACTTGATCATGTACTTTGGTGGAGGTTATTCCCCTCGAACATCTGTAAATATTTCATCGTTATATGATAATACCTCTCACCCCCCAGGCAGAAGGGAAGTGAAGTCAGACTCTGAGTTGCTAGCTGACAGCAGGCCTAATCTCTTCACTAAAGAACACAATGTAAAAGATTCATTTCAGTTTCTCTCTTTAGAGTCTGACTTGGAAGAATCAGCTGCAGCTGTGAAACATCCAGTCATTAACGCACTGGTTAACCACTCTGACGTCCACTCTCCAGATTCTGGTCTGGGTTGTAGAGGAAACCTGAACTTGTCTCGTTCTCTCGATTTCGCCTCACCGACTCAGAAAACTACTACAAAGAGACAAAAATTAACACGAGCTATAAGTTTACCTGACATGAAGCTAAACAGCAGCTGTGAGGAGTTTACACCTGATTTCATCGAAGATGAGAATGATGAAACCTACAGGTTCCAGTGCTCCAGTCCGGGCCTGTACCAGTGCACAGTGACCAGCCTGATGTTTCACATGGAGGGAGAAGGGGAGGTGCTTTACAGGATTGTTCCCTGGAACAGGAGGCAACTGAGCCAACGTGACAAGAAACCTGCAGGGCCGCTGTTTGACATCAAATGTCAGCAGCAGTCAGTGTGTCAGCTTCACCTCCCCCACTGTGAGATCCTCTCCACAGGCGGAGGTCGCTTCTTGTCTGTCGCTCATGTCAACGATGAGGGGATGGAGTTTATCGGCCCTCAAAAGATAACAGAAACCCACGTGATCATAAACATCACAGGGTTTTCTGCTTTCGGTAACGTCAAGGACGAAGACTCTCCCTCCGACCCGGTCCGAGCCTTGGTTCTGCTGTTCTACAAGCCCCCGGATGACCCTGATGTAGAACACCTCATTAATGTGTTGATGCTACCAAATAATGTTTCTTTCAGGGACGTGCTGCGGACCAGGAAGAAGCTAGTTGGAGATGAGATGTACATCGAGACATCTCCACACTGTAAACTGCAGCCAAAGCAGGTTTACACTCTGTCCACCGGTCCTGGAGCCGACTCAGTTCTAGTTCAGCCATCGGAAGCAGAATTTGATGAAGAGTCCTACGACAACTACTTCCCAGCCTTCCAAGTGACTTATGAGACAATGATGAAACACATGAAACTGTTTCTGAGGGACAGCAGCTCCCAGAGTGTCTGGGAAAGACGAGTTTGTCTTTCCACCTCTAGAGGAAGAAGATCCTGCGGATCGACCCGTGTGAATCTCCGTCCGCACGAGCAGCTGTTAGAGATACGGGGTAATTTCATCCAGGGTGTATCAGGACCTGTTCTCCAGAGTCTGCTGGACAGACTGCTGGAAAAAAAGGTGATGGCTGATTCTGAGAGGGAGGCAGCGGAGGAGAGGAAGACGAGAGGAGACAAAGCTCGGTTTGTTCTCGACACCGTGAGGAATAAAGGTGAAGCTGCCAGTTCAGAGATGATCGACTTCCTCTGTGAGGTCGACCCCTTCCTCTGTGAACATCTGGGGTTGATGTGAGGCAAAATGAAGAAGCGCTGCAAGACTTCATCATTTTGCACATTTCCCAGCTTTGAACTGGAACTACTGGTGACCTGTCCAGGATGTACCCTGCCGCTCACCTGATAGCAGGTATAGGCAATTCATGGATGAACTGCAACTGTTAAATCATTCATTGTTGTAAAAGGGCTACAGAGAGCAGAGCACAGTTGTATCTCCTGTCATGTATTTTGGTTAATTAATGAATGTGTGAAGTTCATGAGCTTCAGGGAAACTCTGATCTGATCTTAGAGTTTACAGCCATCTGCTGGCGGACATGAGGAATTAACAATTGTTCTGGATTCAACCCACATCATCACTAAAAGCAGATGTTTATATTTTCAACACTTTGTGTTGCATGAAAAATACTTATAAATAAAGTTTGATTTGACTGATTCAATAAACTGATATAATTGTTCTTTGTTATCACACAGACAATATACACGCCCGATTTCTAGTAAGAGTTGGACATTTTCTGAAAAGGCAAAACAAACTTAAATAAAACTTAAATCTGTGATGTGATCATTGGTTTAAACCTTTATTTGAAGCTTGTGTTGAACTAACAGAAGTCCAAAGAAAATAATTACAAACAAATATAGTTATTAATACCAGCAACTTACAAAAAAAAGATAGAAAATGTCTATGAAATCTACAGTAACAGTGTTGTGGAAGATTCTACTATCAGCAGATTAGGTGCAAGTTAGGGGGTCAGGATTGGATACAAACGGAGGATCCATGTGTCTTTTCTTGTGAGAATGAATAGTAGCTCATACTACTTTGTGCCAAACTCCATCATCAATCAGTTAAAAAAAGAGAAGGTATTTCTCAGTAATAGATTGTAAATAACTTAAATGTAGAAAGAATTTCACCACATGGACAATAACAGATACTGGTGTACCTGCTGGGAGAGGTCCATCAGTGTGCACGCACTGCAGTACATTATGTGAGCTGCCCTCACATGATGTGAGCTTCCCTTTACACAGTTCATTTAAACGTACCGTGTATCTGTGTGCTGAATGAACAAGTAGATATAAATGGCTCATTCGAGAATAAAAAAATGTTATCTTAGTTAAGTGCTTTTGATATCAATAGAAACAGAGTTTTAATAATATTTTAAAATCTTTCTGTCATCAACCTTTGATTTTGCTACACACAGCACTTTTAAAATGCATAATACTGCAATCCTGCACAGCTGTCTGTTCTAGCATTTTTGTATATTTAATATTTTCTTTTTTTGTTTTTACTCATGCTTTGGCAATGTAAAAAATATTTCCCATGCCAATAAAACCTTCTGAATTAAATAGAGAGAGAGAGAGAGAGAGAGTGTTTAGGAGATTGATTTTTCTTTTTGTACGAAGTCTCAGTTTTTAATGTGGAACAAAAATAGTAATTTGAAGATGTGCTAAATGTTGTTATTTTTCTTTTTGTATTATCTCTATTTGAACCTGAACGCAACATGATGACGTCTTCTTGCCTCTAGCCAATGGGTTTATGGAGGGGGCGTGGTTTAAGAAACCCAACGACCCTTGCCCGGCTGACTGACTGCTGCTACATTTTCATTCAACCAGACATCTCAGCCTTTTTCCTTTTTTTAAAAAAACTTGACGCTGTTTATCATCAACTTCCGTAATTATCGGCTAAAATTAAAGCGTTACATAAGGACATGAACAGCTGTTATTTCTCCTCGTGCTCTCACCTGAACTGTTAGCAGAGCAGGAGGCAGGTAGAATAGGTTGAAGCTATTTATTGAAACGTTGCCAAGCATGGGATTGAAAGTCTATGCCCTCAGTGGCCATTAGTAATTCAATACAGAGCCAGATGGATGTAGATTTAAAAAAAAAAAAACTTAATTTAAGTCAGTATGAATCTTTTAGCTCACCTACATGAATGTAGCAGGTGACACGAGGTAAATTCGCTGGTGGAATATTAACAGGGAAGCATGTTCGTCACTGATTTCGCTGTCACTTTGTGTTTTGATTTTTATCCTTCTGACAAATGAGAGAACAAAGGGAACCTGTCCACATGTCCCCGCTGCAGGGCCCCCGGCGTATCTCCAAGTTTCATTGGCCATTGCTGTTATGTCATACGACCTATCAGAGAATACCGCACTGAAAAAACTAAAATAGGCTTCTGTGATTGGCCCATATGTTTGGCGCCTCTTGAATCTGCTGCAGCCGTAGTGGGCGGTGAATGCGAGAAGGTGAGCAGTTTGAACCGTGTCTATGTTAAGGCGGAAACATTGAAATTAATCAGTTTGTTCTCAGGTAAAACATATCTAAACCACAAGATCAACATCCACAAACACTGTTTTGTGCGTGAGCACTAAATTCGGGAAAGAGCGGTTTTTGTTATTTGCCGACTCAGGGCGTGAAGCCGGGTGTCGCGCGACGAGAATCGCTCCCTCCTGCCGAGCTAACGGCTAGCTAGCAGTGGAGCTAACGTTATAGCTAGCAGTGACACGGAGCCAGCTAATCCCCCAACACAAAGGACGACTTCGCCAGTGTTTGCCCAAACAATCCCAAATCTCTCCATTGAATGAGGACTGAGCCTCCTGCACAGGTGAGAGAAGCTGTCACTGTCGGTCTGGAGAGCTTTTGTCGAGATCCAAGTGGCCCGGGGTTGTTCTTGATGCTCTGTGAATGCCCTCGTCTTTGTTAACTAACCAACTGTTAGCTAGCTTGCCGGGGTGTCGTGCCAAATGTTGTCTCTCAGAATTGATAACTCCCTGTAAACCTTTCTTTTTAGCTTACCTTTTTTGGGACAACACATTCATGATAAAGTTTATAGCTGACTCTTCTGAAAATGGCACTCAATTACATTTTGGACCACGGTTAACCAGTTTGTAAGCTAGAGGAAGCACATTTTAGGGTGTAAATCAGGCATGACATCGGCAGCCACCATTAGCCCTAAGTTTGCTTATTTGAGCTAATTTACCATGGAAGCTGGTTGATATGGTTATTTAATTAACACCACATTATTAACGCTTACAATTGACCTGTTACTGTAATACTGATTATTTAAGAGATTGTTTACTCAGATCTACTGAGGGGGAAATTAAGACTAATGATGCCTTATGGGACGATATTTATCTTACCTATTGGTAAGACAACAATCATTTAAAGTGTCGACACCTGACCCAAGAAGCTTTTGTTCCACCTATTAAAAGAGAAGTCATGTCAAACAGCTACAGAGGATCACACATGCTAAGCTCTTAAGTAAACCAACCTTATTTAGACTAAATACCAGCTACTTGAGTCTTAATGTTACATTTAGTAGGAAACGTCTTAAAAAATGTTTATTCAACTTTCTGCTCATTTTCGTGGCTGTAAGTTGTGCTGCTGGTGTGTGTAATTTGATGAGGGTTTCAAATTCTGCCAACATGTGGATATCTTAAACTCTCCATTTTTGAAGTCGTATCTGCTTCCAGGCTCCATGTACTGTATGGTTTGGAGATTAAATCTAGTCAAATATGCCACTGCAGTCTTCTGCATCTCCATGGCTGCTGTCTGACATGTCCAATCTGAAGTGTGAGATTTGAATCAGACCAACCCTGGTGGGCAGCACCTTACACTCACTGTGGGTGGCTGATGGATCTTGTAGCTTTCGTAGATGTAGACTTGAGGGACAACTGTTCTAATTTTACCAGTCATTGGGGAAATAACATAAACACTTGGGCGCTCTGTCTTGTTTCTATTTCTTAGCCCGACGACAGGTATCTTAGTCTGACATCTTGTTGATATTGGCCTAATAGTACATGCGTACCTTTTTATGAAGAAGACGAAAAGATTTTTTTTTTTTAGCTGTAAATATTGTTTTTTATTTGGGTTTTAGCACTGTGAACAAACATTTTGTAGGATGGATATGTCGATAACCTGGAAGTGCAGCCCTACTGTGTGTCCAGATGGTCCAGATGCATTAGTTTGGACAAGATATTTGGTGTTCTTCCTGTTGGATTTTCAGAAGTGATAAAAATGTGACCTTTGTGTGTTTTCATTCATTTGTTATTAGACACATGAATAGAGTTAGTTAAATGAAGTAACTGCAAGCAGGAGATTATAACAGCTTTAAGTGTCAGTGAATATTTCCATTTCCACATTTCAGTGGTAAACTGCACTTTTGCAGATTTCAAATGCTGTTTGATGGCTTACTGTCACACATGTATTGTTCAACAGGTGTTATACACTACTGTTTATAAACTCAAGCCAGAAGTTTGGAGTAGGTGTGATAGTCACAAGATTGGTCCTTTCGTTTTATTGGCTGCTGCCCTGGCTGTACTCTACAACATACTTGGCAAAGTGATGCAAGACACTAAGAATTCAGTTAGCCAATACAAAACACCACCCTATTAATCTGAATAAGAAGTAAGACCTTTGTTTCTTTAAATATGTACAGGTGTACCTGTCCCTGATAAATGTCATCATTATCTCCCAAAAATCTGACCTAATGATCAATGATAAAGATAATCGCGACATATTTAAAGATAAAATTATTGTAGTGTTCTCTTTCTCAAGGAATGACCAACTGTGATCCGTTGTTGACGGTTTATTAACGGGAAGACACTGGTTACTGTGAGCTGTAGCCACCCAAAAAAATGAAACAAAAATCTCCACAAGCAGCCGGCAACAGCTCCAACATCAGCCCCCCACAGGCTCTCTCGTCCTTTTTCCACGCACACAAATGGAAAACATGAACAGAACCACCCCCCCTTACTTTCTGCCAATCACAGTTCTCAAATGAGTCATCCTTCACTGCATTGATTGACAGGTTTGGTCATTTTAGGGCTCTGAGATGTTCAAAAACACTCTGTAAACCACAGTACAACAATAACAGGATATGTAAAATGACACTAAACATGTGGTATGACACTAAACAAGGTTAACAGATACAATACAAAACTAACATGTATGATCAGATTAACAGGATCCCAGTGATCTGGTCTGTTTGATTATGCCTCAAACTAAAGCTTGACAGACACTAGTGTTTAGACATTGCACAGATCTTCTTTTATTATGGCGTTTTTGTTTGTTTTATCTGTTTAGTACCATTGTAAAAGCTGAAGTAGCTTTTATTTTGAGATGTAATTTTTCTCCTCTTCCAGTTCTACAGTGTGATTTTAGGAAACTATTGTGGCTGTTGAGTGGCAAGACGTATATATCACATTCAGGATTTTTGATGTAAATCAATGACTGATTGGGTACTTAAAATTCACGTCACCTTTTAAGGGTAAAACTGGCTTATTTCTGCAGTAGTTTTGACTGCAAGAGTCAGAGGAAATTAACCCACAAAAAGACCTAAGTTTTACATTTTGAGTCTGGAAATTATCACAAGCTTTATTTTTAAATGGTTATGAATGGACAAAGAGAGAAAATATCTGAAATGTGAAGACCTTCATTTTGTCTCTGTGTGCAGAAACCTTCATCGTCCTTTTGTTTGGCTGCAGGTTGAACATGGTGCTGACAGGGAAGCGCTCAGAGAAAGGTCCAGCCTGCTGGAAGAGGAGGGTAAAATCTGAGTACATGAGGCTTCGGCAACTCAAGCGCTTCAGACGGGCTGATGAGGTCAAGGTTTGTCCACACATACAAGTCTTCAGTTTGCCAGATAGTCAGAGAAGTCAGGTTAAGGTTTGTATGTTAAAACATCTGCTCTCCAGTTTTTGAAGTTTATTGTTCTGTTCAAAATCCTTTAGTTTTCACGTTTTAGCTTCAGTCTCTCTGCAAATGTTTGGGATGAATTAAAACAAAAAAAGCTCAAGTAATGATTTGTTAATAACATCCATAAACCTACTAATAGGGCCCCCTATTCTAAGCTTTAAGTAGCTTCCTTGGGGTGACCCATTCACACTCCTACCACTGTGAAATCTACACATAAAATGTTGTATTTTCTATGTGTGTGTGAATAAACTAAACTAAAGTCTTATGGTGTGAATTAGGGGCATAGTTGGTTATTTTCTCCACTTGTTTTATCTTTCATGTAGTTTTTTTGTTTTTGTTTTTTTAGCCCCATGATGGTTTTATGCTTTGCTCTAATGTACTGCAGTCAACAATCAGGAAGCTTCTGGTTAAGACAAGCCAGGCTAGTTCATATCATGTTTCTAAGACATAACCTGGAACTTTTGCAAATCCTTTACATACCAAACACACCACTTGTCTATGTAACTTGGTAGCAGACTGGGGGTGGGCGATATATTGAAAATTTATTGAGATTTACAACAGTAACGGATATCATTTTGCCCATGTCGGTAAATTTGATATTTAAAAAAGAAAATACAAGGGGGCTGCCCAGTCAGTGCTCACTGGTCCCAGTCTTAAATAATTCATATTAGACATTTTACGAAAACTCTGATTCCCAGCATGTACAGATCAGAGAGTCACACGGTGGACCCCTACATCTGTCTGACATTACATCAATAGCAAATGGAAACTCTGCACCAACGTAATTTTATCGTCCATTTATCGTTATCGAAATGAACTGATCAATATATTGTGACATTGATTAGTGGCCATATCGCCCAGCCCTATAGCAGACCAATAATTTTATCACTTTCAGGCACCCTTTTACATATCAGATGTCAGCATCCACACCTGCCTGCTTAAATCTGTAGGGTGGCCGGCCCTTTTTTAGTTTTATATTGATCTAAAAATCCTTACACCGTTGCAGAGCATGTTCAACTCCAACCGGCAGAAAATTGTGGAGCGAACTGATATTCTGAACCAGGAGTGGAAGACCAGGCGGATCCAGCCGGTTCACATCATGACGTCTGTCAGCTCTTTACGGGGGACCCGAGAGGTGAGCAGACGGTATCAACACTCCAATTAACAGAAGGACTCTGCCATGGTGCAGTTTAAGTGTTCTGGGTTCACGTTTTCTCTGCTGTTGCTCGCAGTGCACAGTGGACAGCGGTTTCTCCGAGTTCCCCCGGCAAGTCATTCCCCTGAAGACTCTGAACGCTGTGGCTTCGGTCCCCGTCATGTACTCATGGTCACCGCTGCAGCAGAACTTCATGGTCTGCATAATTTCTGAACAGCTTCATGTAGTTTTTGTCTCTATTGTGCAAGTAAAACATCAACTTGCAGTCATTTTAAATCATTTATTGGTGTGTGTAATGCTTCAGGTGGAGGATGAAACAGTGCTGCATAACATCCCCTACATGGGAGATGAGATCTTGGACCAGGATGGTACTTTCATAGAAGAGCTCATCAAGAACTATGATGGCAAAGTCCATGGAGACAGAGGTGGGGTGAAAATGAGTGTTTCACTGTATTCATCTCATTATGGTGATTTCCTTAAAGCCTAAGCATCAGAACTGTCATTTGTAGCTTAATTTGAGCCTGAATTCAGACCAATGACACTGTGCTAAGAATCCTCTTCAAATCTGCTGCTGTGGGTGTTCTCTGTTATTTGGGAAAAAATAAACTGAGAGACAGAATTTATAATTCAGGGGCTCCAGTTTAAGTGCATGGCCTTGCAAATCCATGCTGTATTGGAACACATTTATGCCTTGTTGCTTTTTTTTCTTTTTCCTTTTTTAAATCTCATTGCTGTACAGTTAATGCAAAAGGAAAACACAACTCCAAGTTAGAGGTTGTGATGGTATGGAAAATGGAACAAATTGTATCGATCATTCAATTTACCTCAATTATTTAATTATAGAGGCTGCATGAACTTAAGATGTCATGATTTGGCTTGTCAGCTTTATTCAATTAATTTACTTTCACTTTTGCTTGCTGCACTTCTAAAAAAAAAAAAAAAAGAGTCTGAGGGTAATTAGGTTTAATAACGGGGTAAAAGTATTGTAATGCCAGGAAGTGATTGCAATCAGTATTTGGTTTCAAAGCAGCATCCATGAAAGCCTGAGTCTCTAAGGAGGAACTTTGGGTAGAGGATCTCCAGTTTGTCAACAAATATGTATGAAAACCACTAAACTGTTTAATGACAAAGCTCCTCAAAGAAAGATTGGAGGTGATTTACATATTTTTAGCAAAATATCTTTAAATCACTTTAGTAATCTGGAAGATTTTCATTCTGTAGAGAAAAAGGGAGCAGGTCTTAGCTCGACACTGATGTCTGATCCCTCAGACAGGGCTGCATCAAGAAGCATCAATAATTGATAGACCTACATGGAGAAGGATTACTGTGGGAGGCCTTTGTCTTGCTCTACTGTACAGAGCTGCTTTTACAAATGCCACTTCAAACTTTACTGTCCAGAAAAGAAGTAGTATGTTATCTTTGTCCAGAGGTGGACTTTGCAAAACCACTTTCTGCTCACATTACAGCAGCATGGTTGAGGAAGAAGAGAGGGTGGGGATGCAACATTGGTCTGCCTGCAGTCCTGACATGTCCCCAATAGAGGATATGCAGAGAACTGGGCAGCTTTTTGTTCTCCCCTGAAGTCATTTCTGAATGTTTTCTGCTTTGCAGAGTGCGGCTTCATCAACGATGAGATCTTTGTGGAGCTGGTCAACGCTCTGGTACAGTACAGCGACAACGAAGATGATGAGGAGGAGGAAGAACAGGACTTTAAGGTAGACAAAATGGACATGTGTGACGGCAAGGACCACCAAGAGGATCCCCGCAAGGATGGGCTTGTTAATGAGAGTGAGTTCAGAGTTGAGATAGATGGGGGTTGTGGGGACTGCATGCTGGCGCTGGGAACATGATGTGGTTACATGCAGTGGGGAACAATGCCACAGAGGTTTTGCAAATAGAATTAATAGCAGCATAAATGTTGTATCTAGAAGCTGAAAATTCATGCTTAATTCTTTCTTGTGTGCGATCACAGCTCTGCATCCAGCTTTACTATTTTTGTATTTGCTCCTGGAGTTTCTCCAGGACGCCCAAATGGCAAATCAAAACAAACTTCAGTTGACATCACACAGATTTTCAGGCTAATAGCTCATGTGACGAGAAAGCAGGAAGACTTTGGAAATCAAACCATTACCATCCTTCCTCATTCATCAAGATACCATAAATATCAGCTATGTGATGGCAAGGCAAATTTATTTATAGAGCACATTTCATGTACAGGACAATTCAAGGTGCTTTACATTGCAGAAAAGTACAT
>JBBBVU010000019.1:1694716-1717520 GCA_037177055.1 Atherinosoma microstoma
CCCCCCCCCCCCCCCCCCCCCCCCCCCCCCCCCCCCCCCCCCCCCCCCCCCCCCCCCCCCCCCCCCCCCCCCAACATGTTGAATTAAACTACGCTCCGTAACATGTAAACAGGAATATTTACTCTTGGGTTAATAATCAGAGTTTTTTTGAGAAGCTTCTGTCAATTTGAACGTCAGGATTTCAATATTTCAACCTGCCTGACTAATTAATTAATAAATAATTTGTATTATACTACCAGTCAGAGATTTAGACACTTTCCTGTTAAATCTAATGACATTGGATCTGCAAAAATGATGTCGTCTAATGGCAGAGATCGATCTGAAAGTAAGGAGATCAGGGTTTGAAACTGGTCCGTCTGGTACATGCTGGTGTTTCAGGATGCGAGCTGAGTTTCTAATGGTGCTGTAGTCGGAGCAGCTGGGAGCGTTTGATGGGAAAACTAACTATAGATGTTAAAGCCAGCATGTTCGTACTGCTGTGCCTTGAGTCAACACTCATCAGGCTTCTTCAAACCCACCAGAGGATCCTCTGGTGGGTCCGGTGCTCCGCTAGAGGTCCTCCCATCACTGCACTGCCTCCTCAGTAAGATGTCCGGTCTGTATATGTGACAGTTTCAGAGCATTCCTCTTGTTAAGCCTCTCAGTAATCTCTCTCTCTCTCTGACTCTTTCTTGATGTGAATTTTTGGTGCTTGCTAAGACTTGGTCCAAAGTCTGACAGACTCTTTGCTATAGCAATCTTCTTTGTTTTTCTCCACCTGTAATTTATTACAAACTTCAAAGACTGTCTCGTGCTGTTGTAGTCTATGAAGATTTCAGAGGCTCTGAAACGTGGTGCTTCACTTGCAGGATTCCTGCATGTCTGGACTCTGGAAATGTTTGGGGGGAAAAGGGGGAAATGTCAGGTTCCAGATGGAAACCTGCACAAATGCTTGTAACTTCTTTTGAGATGCTGTTTGGGATCAGAAACCTTTCAATGCTGATCCAGATGAGCCTTCCTGTGTAAACCAGCGACTCTTTTAACATGCAGATGTTAGTTTATGTGTGAAAAATGGAGCTTTAGAGGAATCGTCGTAGGAGGTGTAAGATAAAAATGTTCTTATAATCTCCATGGTTGTGTATCTGTGATCGGAGGGCTGGGTAACGGAGTCCATGTCTCCACCAGGCAGGTTTGTTGCCTTTAACAGCATAAAAATGTCTTAATGTGGATGGATTCAGAATAAATCCATGGCGTTGCCCAGCCCTCCCTCTAACTACAGGTTATTTATCGTTTTCTTCTTCCTGTCAAACCAGGACCACTTTTTTCCTCTGACACAGGTGCTGATTTTGTAATGTTTACAGGGATTTTGTTGTTTAAAAGTGATACAGATTAAAATATTATGAAAAACGTTGAAGTCGGTTTGTTTTTTTATAAATGAGCCTCTGGTGAGATGATTATAAAAACAGTTGTAATATTCCTTTAATTTTAAGTGGTTAAGTCCCTCTGAGCCGCAGCAGCTCAGGTGTTAAAATCCGGATTAAATTAGATCTGATCAGGATGCGTAGCGGCAGCAACATGGACGAGAAATGAGAAGTTTGAATTATTTTAGAAATGCTATTAGTTTTCCATCATAATTCCTCCCAGATTCTTCAAACTAAATATTTCAGTTTTACTATCTAAATTGATGCAACCTGGAAAGCCAACAAGATTCCCATTAAGGCCCTTATGCACCAAGACTATCTGGTGATGCAGATGTTGATTGATTGGACAAGTTCAATTTAATAAGCACACAGATTAATTGATCAATATTTTGGTGTTAGTTTGCAGACTGGGGCTGGCCATCCTGCCTGTGTAAGAGAACTTAAATGAGTATTTGTAGATTTTAACTTCTTAGATTTAACATTTACTTCTGAATTGAGTAAAATGAAATGAAAAGTTATTGAATTATTTACAGGAGTGTGTGTATATATGTAAATATTCATTCCTTCTGTTTATTTTGTAGCTTGTTATATGAAGATGTTTTCAAGCTTTTGTATTCTAGTCCAGTGGTTCCCAACATGGGGTCCGGGGTCCCTGAGGCTTTAAACGTTCAGAGCCATTGTGATTAATGTCCACACATAGTACCCATCCTAAGAAAAAAGTAAGGCTTTATGTTTAACTTTGGCTTTATCGAAGGACAGGAGTCTGACAGAATACATTTATATCATGGTTTGATGTCTCGCGCCTCTTCATAAAACTGGTGTGATCCTGAGTGCATTACCACGTTGAATCCAACAGAATCAAGTCTGATATTAAGGCTTCACACACACAACTTTAATGTCTGAGTTAGAAGCTGTGCTGAATACTAGAAACTGAACCTTATACTTAAATACTTGTATTTTAAAACTTGAATCAAACAGAATCTCAGAGGCGAAAGTTAGAGAAATCTTTCCTTGTTTTTATTTATCACACATTTAGAAAATGAACCACACTATACAAATGTCCACCGTTCAGTGATGAAACAGGCCTCCTGCATGAACCCGACCTCAAACCAAACCTGACAACTCCAGCAGAGAAAGACGCCTCACGGCGGCTCTAAACACACCACCTCTGGTTCGTTGATTTGATCCTCGTTCGGTGGACTGCGTCAGCTGCCCAGTGACTCGACTCTTATTTTTACTTTGTAATCTTTTTCGTGGTCACTGTGGCGCAGGTAGGCAGTAGCATGCAGAAACCTTTGGATGCGGCTCTCCTCTGATTGGCTGTAGACTAATTTATTATGTTTGCACTATGCAGAGAAGGGTTTGTTTATTCCTCTTAGAGTCTGTTGTTATTTACAATATGACAAGGAAGTGAGCGCTTCAGTTGTACAGAAGGGGACGGGACGAGCGAGCGTGTAGACGGGGTTTCCCCGCCTCAACAGGAGGGGCGTTTGTTCCTTCATCGCTGCAGTGAGAGCAGAAAGTCCTCGTCCTCCTCCTCCGGGCGGTGGTTTGTCGTCTCGGTGCGGTCACGTGTCCGCCGCTCAGAGGGATCCACACTTTATTACTCAGACATAAAATTAAAAAGAAGAAGATTACAAATAAAAATAAAACTGAGGAGAGCCGGTGAGCGGGCAGGTGTGTCGGGGCGCCGGCGTTCAGGCCAGGTAGCTGTACGTGTCCTTTTCGCCGTCCACTCGCTCCAGGTACTCCTTCTCTATCAGGATGTCGATGCATTTCTGTCCACGAGAGGGAGACAAAAATCGAACCGTGAGCCCCCGGATCTCCAAACCAAAACTTTACACAACAGTGTTAAGTTTTAAATCAACCACTGTCAACAGAGCTGGCACTGGATCCAGAATTCTCACAAAGTCGAACATAATTACCAACTACTGAACAAAAATAGCAAAAACTGATTGAAATAACATGAAGAAAGAATTCAAATTTCACTGTTTGGTCGACTTTATGACCCGATGTCTTTAAAGCACATTTATTTCAAATGGGAAGAGTTTAACAAATCATTTGATTTGTCAAAACGTAGAATTTTTATTACAGAAATCTAAAAAACTGAAGCCATTTGGCTTACTTTTTCTTTGGAAGACTGATAAAAGTAAACATGACTTTTTTATTCATCTGTTGATTGGAAAACATCTTTTTATACTGATCCCATAGTCCAGTCATTGAGCCCGTTTACATAATCAAAATCTGATACCTATCACAATAATCTGATCAGATTATTGTGATAATCGGATCTGACGCATCTAAACTTAAAAAAATCAATTAGAAAACCCTTGTCTAGCTTTTCCACTCCATCGTTGGATTTCTTACATAGTACTTAGGTACGTACGCAGTGAGGTTACTTCTTATTTTCAAACATCCGGGAGACATTTAGGTGTTTAAATCTGATTTTTGTCATAATCTGATAACTAGCCGTATCTGATAAAGCAGATCAGAATATACCGTCTACCTGAGCACTTCACTGATCTGGTGAATCAGGAATCAGATGAACAGATTTGGGGTGTGCATGTAAACAGGCTGGTTATGATGCTCAGAGGTAAGTCGAGTCCTGAGCTCCGAGTAGACTAAGGGAATAGAAGCTGCGTTTGTCTTACCTTGATGACGGGGACTCTGGGCTTGAATCGGGATGACAGCTGGTTCAGGACCTCAGCCAGGAGCTGCTGGTGCTTCAGGACCTTCCTCATCTTCATGATCCTCACTATGGCCGCCTATAGAAACACATACGTGTCTTTATTCCACACGACCCGCAGCATTAAACGCTGTTTTTGACTGTAAAAGCATTTTGAGTAAAAAGTCACCAAGTTCAGTCACATCAGCACGTCTGATTCAGATGCCAGAGAAGTTATTTACCTCTTACATGAAATGTTTGTGCTAATTTGGCTAAATCGGCAAAACTCTTATGATTTTAAAATGAAAGAGAAAAATCTCAAACTGAGATGATCTGGTTTATTTCCACACAGTGAATCTTCCCACCTGGATGAGGAGCTTCCGGTCCTCCTCGATGTTCTTGTGGGTCGTCTCCTGCTCCTGTTTCTGCTCCGTCTTCATGGGGACGTTGATGTTCACCCTCAGCTTCTTACTGCAGAGGAGAAAAACAATATTTGTTAACACTAAACAAAGAGTCCAGCATCATTCCTCTGCATGTAGCGGTGGATCTGAGTGTGTGAAACAGAAGGAAAATCAGCCGTTTCTTACTTCTTGTAGCCGAGGAAAAGCTTTATAACCGTGTCGGGTTTGAACTCCACCTCATCCACGTTGGCGTTCTCATCTTCCAAAACCTGACGGCCAGAAAGTTCGGATTTAAGTTCAGACCTCAACTCTTACATTTTATGACCAGGAAACATCCGACCACATCTGTAGTTTAATAGAAAATCACAGGACTTTAAGTCTGTCAGCAGCAGAGTTTGGAAGGTTTTACTCGTTCCTGAAAACTTCATGAAACTCTTAAATCAAAGAATAAATTTAATATCAGAAAACGATCCCAGATCTTTCAGGCTAAAACATACATGGCGCCCTCTGGTGGTCAAACAGGCTAACACCTTCACAAGTCTGAAGCATGAGGGTTTATAACTCAGCTCGTGATTTTACGCACCAGCAGCTTCGACTTTAACAAGATCTGCAGAACTTGAACCAGAATGTCCTGAAAGAAAGAAAAAAGAAACTCAGTGTAAGAAACAAAGTAAACAATCCAACAGAGCGGGGTTGAGTTACTTCTGGATGTTTCAGGGTTTGATCTTCTGTGTGTGAATCTTGTTGCTTACAGTTTTGATCTGTGTGCTGTCGGTGAGCTGCTGCACGGTGTAACTGTCCTCCGTGTTGTACTGCAGCAGGATGGCCATCTGGAAGGTGGAGGCCTGCAGCGTGTACCTGTTAACACCAACAGCACAGCTAAAGTCTTCATCAGAAATTCAAGTGATGACTTCAGAGGTCCACAGATGGAGATGAAAGCATCCGTCTGTGCCTCATTCTTCAAAGATGATTAAAAAGTGAGACGCCGTCACTGTTGCTGTCATCGGTAACGCTGCAGTTTCAACAACCTGCTGCCACTAAAACTCTGCAGAGCACCAGAGGTGTGATGAACATCTCTGTCTGAACTATTTCAGGGTTTACATTCTCCGTAACAACCAGCATGTCAGACCTGAATCCTGAGCCTGTGGGCCAGTTAATGACAGAGTTAACCCCTCTCATGCATAGAGTCCACTTCTTTAGACACTCATTTAAAACTGCTGGTTTTCTGGATCTGGGCAATCTTCTATAAGAGATGCTCACTGAATGTAGACACATTTAAAAAAAAAAAAAAGGCTCTTTCACTATGACCAGAATAAAAGTCCATCCTACATGGAGTAAGAGACGTGACATGGCCGCCGGGTTGACATGATGTTGTCATGTTTAAGCCAGACTGCGTACCTGTTCTTGAAGCAGTTGGTGACCAGCTCGCCTTTGGACAGGTGATAGAGCCAAGTCAGCTTCCTGCCGCTGTGTCTGCTGGCGTAAAACGCTGTGAAGCGCTGATAGCTTCGCTCCAGCTGCACACAGAGGCAAAGAGAAGAAAGTTCAGAGCAAAATCTCAAACTGTGGTCTGGAAATAAATCCGAGTTTCACTGAACTTCACCAGCTATCTACAGAGGGACGGAGCCAGTATCTAACCAGTCATGTGAACCACTCGGAGCCTTTCAGGAGCGTCGCCTGGCACGACCGGCTCGGTCCAGATTCTTACTTCCAGATTCTACATTCCCTTCACCAGATTTCTGACTCGTACCAGAGCTGAAGCCATTTATTGATCATATCTGTAGCAGATGTGTCCAGCTGAACTCACAGACCAAGACAAATAATTTAGCTGGCAGTCTGTACGGGACGGGAACTGTGGAGCTTTACAGCACCAAGCCCAGTTCGAGTCCAACAGAACAAACGTGTGGGAATATTTCTCCTACCAGCCTCTTTATCTGTCTGACTGAGATGTCTGATTTCAGTTGGACAAACATTCACATGTAATCAACCAATCTCACTCTAGTTTAGATTTTTTCTAATGTTGTTTAATGTTAATGTTTATTTATCGGCAGGTTAACGCTGGTTTAGCAGCAAAGTTCGAACTTTACAAACAAAAGAAAGAAACAACTTGTTTCATTGAAGTTTTTGGACCTTTCCAACATTTAATTGCATTAACTGAGTTGAGATATTTACAGAGGCTGCTCTGCAGTAACAAGCTGGATTACCTCAGACGGCAGAGCAAAGGTGCAGGACTGCTGGAAAGGCCAGGACCCGGAGCTCAGAACCTGGATACTGAAGTCCACTAAAACACACCACAAAACAAATCTATTTCAGTTCATGAGCTGTCACACACACACACACACACACACACACACACACTCTTGCTTAATTATCATGCAAAAAGAAATACGTACACAAAACATAAATTCATTGTCAACGTTTGTGATGAGAACAGATGATCATGTATGATGTCGTCGTGTTGTCACTAACAGCTGTGGGAATAAAGTTTGTTCAGGTGCTTCAGTAAACATGAGCAGGCAGCCGTCTGGGAGGATTTGGTAACCTGAATTAGAATTTATCAGATCGCTGATCAGGCAGTGTGGCGTGTGCGATGCCTCTGCATCGCCTCTCGTCCACAGTGAGACACACACACACACACACACACACTAAGCCCTCGGCATATTGACAGCGAGAGTCTCAACGAGGACGCAGGATCGCCTTCAAGGCAAAAACACCAACGGCGTCATATGACTCATGTCATGCGCCGCCTCCAGCAGACAGGAAGAGTCACGATGCAGCCCACATCTGACCACACACACACACACACACACACACCACAGGCTGCGGTGACGTTCCACACACACGCTGTCGGTTTTAAATCAATAAGTTAGAAAATGTTTTGATCAGTGACGTGTCATGGCTTGTCTGACCAGATAGAAACTAAATATTCTTATGTTTTAGTTTCATGAATGAAGGGAGAATTCAGGGACAAGAGCAGGCGGTGCAGTTGGAGCATTTAGTGGGATTCAACATAAACTTCACACATTTGCTTTAGATTTATAAAACTATCTGCATTAGAACGATTTCTTCATTCATTTATTCATTCAACCATAAAATTGCCGCCAGAATTAGTTTAACTTTCGGATGGGATTTAATGACAGGGTTGTGGCTTGTGTAACTCCGGTTATTTCTCCAACCCAGTAATTAAACTCTCATTAACTTCACACATTGGACATATGTCACACCAGGCTATAAAAGCAGGGGAGGGAAAAACACAGCGCAGGAGTCGGGATGTACTTGTATGGAGGGGAAATAATTAAAAATCATCATTTTTTTAAGTGCATCAAAACATGAAACTAGCGCAGCGCCAAGAATTGCAGCGGGTGAAAGTTCGGACCCACAGCGAGCCGCCACCGGTGTGACATGATGACAGAAAATAAGAGCCGTCTTTGTTTTTTTCCACCTGTCTTGTCCAGCATTGTAGCAGAATGATTGTCTGGCTGCTGTTTTGTGCTGAGCACCATACAGAAAACAATGCAATCCGACTGGACTACAGACACACTACGCAAATACAGACACACGGCCGAGGTCCATGAACGAGCCCCCCCCGCCCGCCGTCTTTGTTCTGATGCGCGCTCAATAGTTGAAGCACTGACCAGGTAAGTAAAACCCTTTTTCCTTTACCTTTTAATGGTTTTCTGACTTTTGACAGCTTTAAATTTAATCAAACAAACTGAGCTGCTAGAGCAGATACAGAAAACAAGTGGTTTCTGCAACAATATGCAGCAAAGTTATTCCTGCTACTGCTTTAAGCTGCTTACTGAGTGCACGTAAACTTATTATAACTCAGCTTCTACAATAAGTCTAACAGACGAGCGTGTGTGTGTGTTTTCTTACAGTCCAGCGGTTCCGAGTTGGTCAGGTGTTTCTTAAACTGCTCGTTCAGGTCTTTACTGACTCCGATGTCCTGGAACATCCGCTGCAGTTTGGACGTGTACTCGAAGCCGCACGCTTGCTGCAGGAGAAGAAGAAGTCAACACAAACATCAGTCGGACTCTTCCAGCGGGCTCCGGGTGGCGTGTTTACACGCCGCGCCCTGCTGTTAAACCAGACCTTGAGTTTGGAGATCATGCTGGCTTCTGCGTCGTCGCTGGCACTGTTCTGGTGGACCAGACGTTTGGCGAGCATCTTGGCATAAAACTTCTGGAAAACATCCTTGTCCTCGATGTATTTGAACACAACCATCTAAAAAGAGGAGAAATCACACTCATTCAGATTTATCTGATCAAGATGTTTACAGATTAATCTGCTACTTTAGGTTTAGATGTAAATGAAGGTCAATAAAACCCCCGGGTAAATACACAAATACAAGATTTCTTTTAACTTTTTTATATCTTGCCAGGACAAGCGGAAACAAATGCAGCTGAAACGTGTAAACATAAATGGAAATATAGTTTAAAAAAAGACAAAAAACAGTTTGTACAACAATCGGTGGGCTGTGTTTACACCTAGATCTAATCAGCTGTGTGACGTTGGTGCAGCAGCGGTACAGATAAAAGCCTCGTACCACTTGGTTGAGTGTGTCCTCCAGTTCTGCCTCCTCTGGGTTTTTGGAGCTGAGTAGAAGAAACACAGAGAGAAAAAAAAAAAGTTTTTTCCTTTTCTTCTTCACAGATGGTGAAAACTTCTTATTAATCAAGAGTAACAGGAAGTCATGAGAACAGCGTAAAACAGTTTGAGTTGCTGATCAGAGTCCTTTCAACACCTGTGAAAGCATCCCTGCTCTTGGAAACAACAGCTGACCAAACAGCCTCCACTCGGGGTCCATTTTCTTGTTTGCCTGAGAGCTTTTAGTCCCCCGGTCGTTTGTGGTTTGTTCAAACTTTCACAGCCTCTCGTCCACGTGGCTTTAATGTTTAATCTCAGCTCACGGTTAACAGGATCGCTGTGGCAGCTCAGCAGCTACAGTCACATCTAACAACCCACCTCTTCTTCAGCAAAGAGTCGCAGTATCTGGCCAGCAGCTCGGGAGACTTGCTGGATGACTGAGCCATCCTGGTAACAGCGTTGTTGTTGATGAAGCGCCCGCATGCCTGTACAGACACGGGTTCTCAGATGTTTTCGGACAGATTAATATTATCTCTAATTGACCTCGCAAAGGATCACTGACCTTATCGAGAGCTGCCACGAAGCCGGCGTCGTTGTTAAAGGCAGACATGACCAAGGCGTTGTACTTCTTATGGACGTCCAGGGTGGTCTGGACGTAAACTTTGGGGTCCTGTGAGAAACAAGCACAACTTCAAGCTCATGCGTCTTCATCCTGCACTTCACTTAGCAACGGTCTGATCTATAAAAGGTGTCATAGTGAGCAAGTGGTGCTTTTAGTTGAGTAAATGGAGACACAAAGCTTGTCTGAGTGTTAACCTTCAGCTGCTGTTGCACATCTATCCATACTTTGTCACTATATGCACCAAAGCTTCCACTTCCACCATGAAAATAAAAGAAAAGGAAAAAGGAACAGAAAAAGAAAAGTTTGTCCTTAAATGAAATGACGACTCCTCTTATTGTTCATGTTCACACAGGAGGGTTTTGTTGTTACAGGGTGATAAAGTGATTGGTATCAGGGAAGTAGTCCGTACATTGAGAGCAGCCTCTCCGCATTTCTCGATGGCCGCCAGGCCCTGGTTGTGGATGTGAGTCTCTAAAAGTTTCTTCAGTTCACCCAGACCGTCCGTGATCCGCGACACCAGGTTGTACATCCGACCCAGATCTGAGAGCAGAGACAGCAGCGTCATCATCGGGGTGAGAATGAGACAGAAACACAAACAGCTTTGTGTCTTCAAAGAATAACAGAAACTCAGCCGTTTCCACTTCAGGAGTGTCTGGAATTCAGTATTTCATTCAAGTATCAAACATTTCGCTTATAATCAACTTTTTTTAAAAACCCAAATCTGAATCAGGATTTTGATCTAAATGTGTTGCACACGTCTAATATCTGCTCATCATCGTGTTTCAGGGGAAAAGTAAGCTTGCTGACATTCAATAAACCAAATCAATTATTTTTGGGAGCTAAAAAAATAAAATAAAAAATCTTTTAAAACCACAAACAAATCATGAAAAAAGCTTTTGGTTGCCGAGTACTTTCGGTTTCCACCCAACGTTTAAACAATTGCAACACAGTAAACGTCGGCTTCACCTTCGTTCTTGTCTGCATCCAGCAGGTTCTGGAACTCCGTGTGGAAGATCTCCAGGTGTTTCTCGATGAGGACTTGCTCGCATTTCCTGGCTAGTTCGTCCTGGGTGGATTCGTGGAGGTAAACCTGCACGCGCCGCTGCTCCTCCAGGAGACGGGCCTCCGCCTGAGGAAGGGAACATTAACAAGTTACAACTCCTCTCCAGGGATTTGGTTTAGAAAGCAGCAAGAATTCTGCTGAATCTCTTTGTTTGGTTCATCCTCCGCTGCAGGCGGCCGCCTCACCTTCTTCATGTACTCTGTGACCGGGTTCTGCTGCAGGAACTCCGTGCTCTCGCGCGTGTAGAAACGTTCTGTGTCAGTGAGGAACTGACATTCAAAGTACTCTTTGTACACGGACAGCGTGGGGCCTTTAGCAAAGGCATCCTCTTCGTTCAGACCCAGCTCAACTGGAGGACACAACAAAGAGCAGCTATTAATAAACGCTGTTTAGCATAAAAATCTAAATCCTGCAACACAGAAAGTCCTGTTAATCTTAAAGTTTGAATCATTTCATTTTTGCTGCATATCTAATATTTGTCATTTACATGCACAACACTAAAAAGTGTTTTTACACAGAAATGGAAGAACAGAGCAACTTATAGTGATTGCAAAATGATTAAATCACGTGTAAACGCGTGTCCACACAACATGGGATTCATGTTTTTCAGTTTCACAAACATCCGTTTACCAACAGAGCAGATTTCCCGTTATTTTCCGCTTCAATACAAAGCTTAAATGAAGACGAAACCTTTACAATTATGTTCTTGTTTCCTCCAGTTTAAGTGTTAACAGAGACTGCTGCTACAGCTAACATCAGCTCAGTTAAACGGCTTCACGCCTGCTGCAGACAGACCTGCTGATCATCACCCTTTGATGAGTGAAAAAAAAGGTGAAAGTGGAATAAATGCTGTCACAACATTCTTTGGATAAAAGCTTAAACGGTTTAAAGTACAGGACCCACATTTCCCGAAAAGTCATTTGTCAGTATTTCTCATGCAAATTAGACCTATGGCAGGTTTGTGAGGTTTAAAGTGTAAAACAATATGGTTGGGTGAGAACTTTAAGAGCATTTGTTAAACTGTGACCCAGCTAACTAAAATAAAAATGTACTCTTCATCCATTAAAATGCTCAAAGAAGATATTTGCAATCCATCCTTCACATTGGAACATGATGGAATGCCATATATGTAGTAATATTCTTCTACAGGCTATAATAGGATGTAATTCCCTGGACAAACAACTGAAGGATGCTGATCCATGGATATTGATTATTGCAGTGGGTTGCTTTTCACTAGATCAGTAACTTTAAGAAATGGAAAGATGTCAACACATTCCTACAAATGAAGGCAGGATTAACATGGTGCACAATATTCATGTGATGGAAAATTTGACATTTACTTTGAGGCAGGATGTGGACAAGATCAAGACGCTAGGATTATACTTGTGTCACTTTTCAGATCCAATTTCACATAATTACTGTTTTTAACAACTATACCCCTCCCAGTTTCTGAGCAACTCCCAGTTTGTTTTTTACTTTTTTTCTCTCCTTTTTTTGTTTTTTCATTATACAGAATAAAAATCTAAAAATGCTCAACGATGTCCTAAACCATCACGACAGCTGGGACATGCGAGTGCTGCGTTTGATCTAAAAGTGACTCAAACATCCCATTTTTTTCACATTTTCATGTCTGCTGACAACAGGAAGTTGTTTCTCTTCACTTCTTTGCTGTACTTGAGGACCTACCATAAGACTGGACGACACCACTGATCAGTCTGGTGTTAATGGTCTCACCGTTCCTCTCCCTCTCTATCAGCTTCAGAACAGCATTTGTTACCTAAAGGAGACAGAGGGGGGCTTTTAGAGGTGAAACTCACCAGGAAACAGGAGGAAACACTTGCGTTATTTCTCACTTTACATAAAGAGTCAAACAGACCTGTTTGTTGAGGGGTCGGAATAAACATTCCCTCCAGGTCACGAGGGCCAGCTGAGAGGAAACAGCAGAGGAGGGGGGGGAATTAAACCGTTAACAAGAGCGCAGTGCTTGGTCTGGTCTTTTTGGGAAAACAAGTTTGTGACATTTTTTCTTTATTGACGTATTGACACACATGGTTGTATTTAAGCAGAAAGACCGTCACTGTGCACATTTTCTGCTCCGTGTGTGTTTGCAGAAACACTCTCCAGGGAGAACCCATCAGCTTATAGAGACACATCGGACTCATAATCAGTTAATCCAATCATGTTATCCCCATCAGCACCAAACCGGTCCCATTAATAAACCGCTAACTTATAAAAGCCGTTGCACAGATCAGACTTACTGAGTATATTTCGTAGATACCCTTGCGTCCCTCATCACACTCCCGTCTGACCCAGTGGCGATTGAGGTAGGCGCAGATCCCGTTGAGGACTTTACTTGAGAAACGGTAGTCCTCCCACTGCTGGGTGTAAAACTTCAACACACACTCGTCCATCAGATCCTCGCCATCCTGCAGGGGAAAACAGGAACGAGGAAAAAATGAGGATCTGTAAAATGATAACACACCTGAGTCTGTGTGTGTGTGTGTGTGGGCAGACCTTGAGCAGGCTGGTCAAATAGTTCTTTAGGAACTCCTTGAGTCGCTTGTAGAGCTCCAAGCCCACAAACTGAGCCCCGCCCGGAGTGGTGGACTTTTTGGAGGGCTTTGCTGGAGGCACAGAGCCCCTGCCCTGGCTGGACTGGTGGACACTGGTACAATAGTTATATACATGTCTGAGGGAAGGGTTAAGGAATAAACACAGATACTCACAGATTAACAGTAAGACCACGTTTAAAATCTGGAGATCAGTAAATCTTCATAGCTTTCTGATAAAACATCTGATTGTTCTACTTTTAGTAGAATTTGAGGAATGTACTTTAGTATGAGGACCCCCCCCCCCCAAATTCTTTTATGTAGAACATGACTGCTCAAGTACACCAAGGCCCATCATTTGAAAAAAAAAAAAGAAAAAGAAAAAAGAAAAAAAGCAGCAAACATCTCTGGAAGGTAAAAATGCCCTTCACGGATTTCCGCTTCTATAGCATCTAAATCAGTTCTGTTCCTTTTGTGTGTTTGGATGGTGTTCCAGCTTTGAGCTCATATAACTGGGTCCATTTCATACTTGAGGGAAACGATGGAAACCTTTGGTGCTGGAAAGGTACAAATAAGGAAGTGTGTGCCAAAGAACAAAACTTGCTCTCAGTGAAAATCTGCTCACATCATGCACACCGTGGAAACCCCAGTGTCCTATATAAAGTTGGGTTTCATCTAAGAAATATATATTAAGTTTGATAAAGATGCATAAGGTATATATTAGTGTTTTTCAGACGAAAAGAAAAAACTCTTGTTATTTATAATATCCATCAAAATAATGCCATTTTGAAGTAAAAAACTGTTTCCTACTTTCAGAACTCTTCTGGTCAATCAACTATGCAGGAGGTTAAAGTTTTAGAGAGAAAGGAAATAACCCTGCACTGTTAAGCACCCATCAACACACATCATACACCAGATTCTGGTAAAACTTTACTAAATACCATTTAAATAACCATTGTTGTAACTTTTTAACTTTTAAAGTAAAGTACGATCAGTTTAACCTCAGGGATAGATTAACTTTTAAGGAAATAGTTTAAGTATGACACATTTTGTTTGGCGGTTTTTGGTTTTAAAGACGCACTACGTAAATTTCTGACTTCAAAACTCAGCATTCCTGACTCGTTGGATGCAACAGTGACTTGTTTGGCACATTTCTGTCCAGCAGCGACCAGAGGCTGAGAAACCGCAGTTTGCAACTTTTGCATCCAGGACACCACACGACGTTTCAACTGAGTTTCACTTCAAACACCGCGTCACACACAAGCAAGTAAACACACCGGCCGTTTGGAACCTGCACCATGGCCGATTCAGCAAAAGAAACGCACAAGGGGACATTATCGAAGGAAGAGAGGAAAAGAAAAGAGAAAGGGACAGGGCAAGAGATTAGACAACAGTCAACATCAGATGGATTTTTACTGTCTAGAGAAAACTTACAGTTTAGCTAAGATGGATGCTGAATTAGCCATCACTAGAGGGCGTGTCACTAAAATCTTCTAAAGTTTCTTTATGCGTCTTTAAAGTGTTGTTGACCACAATATCCAAAATCCACATTGAGAAATTCAGAAGTTCATTTTTCCAAATACAAATACAAGTTTTGACTATGAAATAATAGTTTTCTACACTAGTGGGTAGGGGTTGGCCCAATTTCAACATTGAAGATGCAATTACAAGTAAATTGTGTTATAAACCAGTTGACTGTCTGATTATTAAACTACTCTAGTATAACACTTTGCTTATTCAATAAAAGCGGACACGTCGGAGTGGGTCAGTAACATTAATATGCTGACTGAGTCTGCTCATCATTTCTGCCTACCATTATATCACACAGATGTTGCCTTTAAACTAATGGAATTATTAGATATAGTGGTGTGTTTGCATATATGATATTACATAATACCGCATTGCATCGTATTGCATTGTTGTTACTCTTATCAGATAAACGGAATATTACACCCCAGGATGAGCAGAGAACAACACTCATCCTACACAACTTTACCCTCCATGCTTGTTCTGTCCTTGTTTAATTGTTCTGCATTTAATAGATGATTAACTGCTGAATATTAACAATCTTGCAGTGTAATTTAGAGACTAAAAGTGACACCTTTGGAGAAATTATACTATATAGTGCTGTTGAGATGTAGTGAAGATGTACCAACTACACAGTATTCCACTGGCTGCTGTGTACCAGACCTTTGGATGAAAGTAAAGAATGAAACACATTTTTCTCATGCCACTAAGTAACAAAAATACCTGTGATTTTCTGTTTGTTTTTTTGTTAAATATATCTGGTTGAAGGTACCAAACTCGTGCCACATTTATAAAAAACAATTTGCTGTCATAAAGAATGGAAAATAAAAGTATTTTCAGACCTGTCTGAACCAGACTGTATCAAACTATTGTGTTTAAAAACTCATTGTCCCCATGAGTCTAGATATCAAAATCTTGTTTAATCTAACTCAGTGGTGGGGAACCTTGACCCTCATCCTGCAAGTTTTCCATGCATCCCTGCTCCAACACACCTGGTTCAAATAAATGAGCCAATCCGATAGGCTGCTGGATCCATTTGATTTGAATTGGGCGTGTTGGAGCAGGGATGCATGGAAAACTAGCAGGAATTCGGCCCTCGAGGACCAGGGTTCCCCACCCCTGATCTAACTGGTGAAAATGAATTTAAAAGAAGAAAACATGATCTTTAGATAAAATCCTCCTTCACAAATACACACCTGTACCTTCTTTTTGCCTGTTAATGTCTCTGATGCAACATAATTTTCCTCTTCACGTTTCTGAGTTCCTTTACGGTCTTGATTTTAAAGTAAAGAACAAGTACATCCAGCTCCTGTAGGTTTTAGACGTCCCCCTGATTCAAATTAAATGGCTCTACTCAACAACTTGTTGTCAAGTTCTGCACAAGCATGTTTACCCATTAATCTGAATCAGGTGTGCTGTAACAAAAACATCCAAAACCTGCAGGACAGATCTCTGACACCCCTGGTAAAAAAAGAACTACATGGGGGTAAATACAGAAGAGTGAAAGTATATAACTTTGTCCTGATGGAGGATGAAACCTTTTTCTTACAGCTGGAGCCTCTTAAAACCGAACTACAACACCAGGGTCAATATAAACAATCCTATGTTGTATCATAATTTGACCCTTTAGACATATGTAGAGTCAGAGGAAATGCCCTACCCTAGCCCTCACTTGAAAATGCTTAACTGGTTCCCTAACAAAAAAAAAAAAAAAGCCACCAGTTGTTCTATAGTCACTAATCAAGTCAGCTCTTTACATGCATTTAAAAATTCAAACAGGGGTCACAGCCATGCAGCATCGACCTTTCCAGGATACGTGTAGAGTTCCATGTAGCGTGATTTAGCCATGCTTTGCCGCGTGTACACCTGCTGGATGCCTGCCCGCAGGTCGTCCCATATCTGGTCCAGGCCTATCTGTTTCAGTCCGTGGGGGTTCTGGGTCCTGTTTGACGACATCGTAGAGCCCCTTGTCCTTTCTTCCACTCTCCCAATCTTTCCTGCTCCGGTGAGCGTTCTGCCCCCCCGGCTCCTCTCCTCAGATGATTTCAATCCTGTCTCGCTGTAGTCTCAGAGCTTGCAGTCCATCTGGCAGCTGCGATGGAGCTTCAGGGAGCTGGTTGTCGGTTGTGAGACGGGATGCAGTCCTACTCTGCACGCCTGGATGGCGCTGTCTGCCACTCCTCGGCCTAAGCACACTCTTCACCAGATGACCTAAGAGGGGAAACATTCTCATTAGTGATTTTTGACAACAACATGGATTAAAAGTGGTGTTTTTCAAAATTGATTTCAACCCTCAGGATCAGAAATCAATAAGGAAAGGTTTCATTTTCACAGTACAGTGTCAGTCATTAGCCAGGCAGGTTACATGGATTTATCTACCGACACCTGGCTCTGAGCCCTCGAAGCCCAATGCTGACCTGATCCTGACGTCACTAAGCTAAAGACAGATTAGTCCACTTCCATGCCTCCCTGATTTCCCTTCCAGCACAGTTAAGACAACCCACAGCTCCCCTGTCTACAACACCTAACCAAAACAAGGCGTTATTTACATCTGAGGAACTTGTGCAAAGAAATCTATACCGTTATGATGCTCTTAGAAAGACATACCTGCATTTGAAACATCTTCACATTTCAGAACAATCAAATGCTGCTCAAATGATACAATGATAACTCATGACTAAGGGCGGGCGGTATAAACGGTATACGTTAGAAACTATATGAATTTGGCCAACGGTAGAGATTTTGGCTATACTGGCCTACCGTGATAGTAGGGCTGGGCGATATGGCCTCAAATCAATATCACAATATATTGATCAGTTCATCTCGATGAAAATAAATGGACGATAACAGCACTTTGGTGCAGTTTCCATTCGCCATCGATGTAATGTCAGACAGGTGTACGGGTCCACCGTGTGACTCTGTTCTGTAGATGCTGGGATTCACAGTTTTTGTAAAATATTTCATATGAATGAATTAAGACTGGGACCAGTGAGCACTGACTGGGCAGCCCCCTTGTATTTTCTTTTGTTTGAAATACCAAATATATCGACATGGGCAAAATGATATCGTTATCGTTGTAAATCTCGGTACCGGTAAATTTTCCATACATTGCCCACCCCCTACGTGATGGCTGTGGCTACTTTAATAAAAAGCATGGAGCGGGTGGGGGAGGATGAGGTGCCTCTTATTAAGACCTGTGCAACATCGGTCATAGGGACCTGACAAAGAAGCGATTGAAAAGGAGTCCCACCGAACGTGGAAGCGGTGTGGAAACACAGCACTGCGGTTTCACAGCTGATTGCGGCAACTCAAGTCAATGCTTTGAAATAGGAAATTATATTTTTGATGAAATATTATCTTGTAGTCATCAGCGTTTTCGGATCTGATTTCACACAGCAGTGGAGTGGAGGGTAAAAAATCTCAGACAGCATCACGTGCCCGGTGCTGCAGCAACAGCAGAAGTGAGTGATCTGCATTGGCTGGAACTTCTACATAGTCATTTTAACCTCATAATAAATAATGTAGGTTGTCGTGAGAGTGAAAAGTGTTTCCCTTCATAAACCCTGCTAGACATTCCTCTAAACTGTCTAAATGACAGTCTTGGCAGGGCATTTAATGTTTACAAATTACCACAAAAACATATTCATGACTATAGTTTTAACTAAAGATGAAACAAAAAAAAGGCCATGCACAAAATCTGTTAAAGATTACTTTGAGGGTTTTGTATTTTTTTTTTTAAACAATTTTTGCACAATAAATGTTCTTAAAATGGCATTTTATACTTTTTTGTGTTTGTTCTGCTGTGATGTACTGTATCTGGTATGCAAGTATGTTCAGAAAGTCATTTTGACATATACATACGGAAGAAAAGAATATATCGCAATATATATATCATTACCGCACATGCTTCAGATTATACCGCAGTATAGATTTGAGGCCATATTGTCCAGCCCTATTCATGACTGTTATAAGGGTAAAATCAGAGGTTAACAGCAGCACTGACGACAGTCCATGAAGCCAGATCATTCAGGATAACAGAGACCTAAAGCTGTAATTTCATCCCTGCTGATGGGACACAAGGAGAAGGTAAGTGAATGCCAGTGTTTGCAGCATCGACATCTTTCAAGCCACAGAGAGGGAGGGAGAAGGAGATATGCAAGACCGAGACAGAAGAAAACGCAGTGAGATAACTGTATGAACTTCATGCAGTGATAACACAGCATATTGGCTTTAAAATGTATGCACTTCCTTGGACTTTGAACTAATACTTTATCAATGCATAACACTTTCCGTTTCCTTTGTTGGACAACAAACATACCAAAATATACATCCAAAACTGTGATATAGGCCATAACATGGAGGGAGACTTGAGTCCTTTTCTCTAAAGCTAAAACTCACACAACAACTGTTCACATCTTTTCCTCGGTGACAAACAGCAGCATTAAGGCTTTGTTCAGGCGGCTGGGACATCCACAAGATGCGATGTCAGAAAGAGCACTGGCCTGCTATCTTTCATTTTAGGTAAAGTAGGATACACTGGATTTCAGTTTTAAGAAAACAGTATTTACATTTGAAATAATAAAAAAGCTTCAGCCAGGAGGGGGGAAATAAAGGAAACCCCTCAAACAATCACTACGTCTCTATGTAAACCTAGATTTGTAGGGCTGTAATCTAACAACTCTACAAATCAAAGAGTCATTAATCACTCCAACATTAACACCTTGAATATAAAAGACTTAATGTCCCTTTTTGGTTCAAGGCTTTTGTTCTGATCACTGAAAAAAAAAAAAGTGAGATTAATGGTTTAGCAAGTTTTGTTGACCCAATCTGTGTGAGTCAGTGTTACAAACCTGGCTCTCCTAACCTGCTTGATCACTACAGTAGTTCATGTTCACACTGACTCATGCGTAAAAAGCTCCACCCTTTCACTGATTCATTTCCTGATGATATCCAAAACAGCAAAATCAGAACAATGTCATAGAAAACTATTGACTGAACTGATACTGACATTGAGACTGAATCCATCAACTTGTCAACAACTTAGAAAAATAAAGAACCGTTGGCCTTTAACCACAAAATTTTAACATGTAGTTGAGGTTACCGACTGTTTAACAGCTGATCACCTGAAAATAAAAGTTTGTACATTTTTCCTGATTCCTGGTTAGATCAGACACGGTTGTCACTGTGGGTGGTACAAACATCTTAGAAACCAGTCAATGAGTTGTATCCTCCAACATGATTAGATGATAAACTATTAGTTGAAGCCCCAAATTTTTGTAGTTTTCAGCCACTTTTCAGCTTTACATGAAAGCAAAAGCTAAAGAAAGAAAATTGGGTGATTAATTATAAGAGACAGCATTATTGTTTTATATTAGAGCTCATATTAGAACCAAACTGAGAAAGTATTAGTGCAAAGATGCCACTGCAAATTCACAAATGCCCCAGAACATTTAAATATATGAGGCCGTTGGTGTATGAACATAGCCAAGAAGTCTGGAGAATGCGGGTGGATGAGTAGAATCTGCTGCGTACATGTAGGCAGCGCTGCTATATTTAGAAGCACCAAGCGGCGATGCCAGTCTCTGGCCATTCCCAGCTTTTAGAGCCAGAGAGGCAGGACGTGACACAAGAGCAGAAGTCTGTGAGTGGAAGAGGGGAGGAAGCTGAGCCACCGGTTCTGTGTAGTTCCTGTCGGGCTGCTGACAATGAAGACGTGACGTCTGAACAACCTGGCTGCTGCAAATCCGCCGGTGACTGTAAAGATGTGGGCAGGAAACTATTCTGACATTTGGGTTTTTAAACAAGACAATAAACAGTTGTCGTAGGGGCCAGTCGCTCCGGACATTTTCATGCAGCTAATATCCAACAAAAAGTAAATATTCATTTGGCATGTTCAGATAAAAACTGAACAAGTCACAGCAGGCTGGCAGTGCTTGAAAACCATTTCATTGTGCTGTGAAGTCATATTACTCTCGGGCTGCAACTTTCCTCTTATTTAGATTAAAAAAGTAGGGAATATTAAAGAATTCTAAAACATGAAAATGCCCCAAATACAGCATGATGCTATCAGAGTGTTTTAGTCAAAATGTCCATACATAAATCAATTGTATTTCAACAAGCTCAAATTATGTTATTTTCCACTCTTTTGAAAATGTCCTCGAAATATCAAACAAATACTGTATGAAGAGGATTATTACTACTCCTTATCCAATGGTTAAAATAAATCATTGTTGTTTTGTTTGGTTTTTTTTACATAGATGCTGCGATGTTGGTGTTACTTTTAAGTAGGTGGAAGAAAAAGTACTTAAATTCCTTCTGTGGTCATAATGTCAAGAAATAGTGAGAAATTCCCTTCACAATTTCTACACCTCCTCAATCTAATTGTTTTGCATAACAGTCCCCCAAACCAAGTTTTCCACTGTAACTATGAGAACATGGTTTTCTCACAAGGTCAGAATGAATACACAGAAAAGAAAACACTCTGCAGGAATTAGCCTGACCACTACAGCCTTCCAGTTCAGATACTGCAGAGTGTTTTTCTATTTGTCGTTCTCCAGAAACAGCGTGGGCAAAAATGACAAAGAGAAGCACTTAGGCCACTGAGGCAGATGAAGAGACACCATAGCAAAAAGCTGCAGGTGCATCAAGACTGGGATTATATCTGTTGTTCGCTCCACGCCCAACCTCTGCCTCCATCCTCCCGCCATCAGACTGTCCACAGGACTGCAGCTGCCATCTGATGCCACTGTCCTCCCCAAACAGCTACCAACGTCCTACACAGGTACACAAAAACCTGCCCTGCAAACTACAGAATATTCTGTACACAGAATTCTGTCACTACTAGTGCAAACCAGTGGATCTTTGAGCTGGGAATCAAACAAAATATATCTGCCAGACCTGAAATGAATGAATGAATTATACTTTATTGATCCCCGAGGGGAAATTGCATGAAATGATGAGTCAGCTAAGTTTATCGGCTAATTGGTTATTACACTGACTGACCAATTTGCTAAAAACAAACCGAAATATTGAAAGAATTACAAGCATTTTCTGATGCAAGCATCTCAGATTAGATGATCTGTCGTCTTAAGACTAAACTACTGAACAAAAATAGGAAACTATCAACATATCAATCAATAACCAAAACTATGTCTTGGAACCATATCTACACATTAGTTCAACAGGAAACGCAGGGTCTGAGCAACATGACATCTCTAAGCTAGCATGAGAACATAACAGAACATTTTGTCCTGCTATCAATGACTCAAAGTCGGCACCAGCACAGGGACCGAATCTGAGGCTGCTTATAATCTACAAAGTCTCACAGCAACTAACTATACAGCTAATTTCTCCATTCATGAAGACACTGCTAACAACACTGCTGTGACTACAGCTGTCTGGGTCTTAATTTATGCCAATATCTTTCTAATAAGAGATAAAACTCAAGTCTATCTCCACTATAGTCTCACACTGTATTAGATAACCAGTTTGCTCAGTGGAGTCACTAGTCTGGTTTTTCTCCTTTCACTACATGTTTGTGGATAGTCTAGCTTACAGTTCCTCCTCCATGTTGACAATGTCATGGTTTTCTTTTACATAAGAGCAACTATCACAACATACTGAAGAAACCATGGTACCAACTCTTAAAGATGGTCTCCAACACAGTACGAGCGCTTGCTCCCCCCCCCCCTCACCTCTGCAGAGTTGTGCAAAAGGGAAGGAAGTTGTAAGTTATACATGTAAACCAACGTTCTCAGTCACTGGAAACCAAGAATTTGAATAAACTGATTAAATTTCAAACAAAAGCTTGTTCCCTATTCTTTAAAGATTTTTCCTGACTTTTTTACCGTTGAATTTGACAGAAATAGTTTGCAGAAAGGGAATTCTTACACATTTGGGGGGGGGGGGGGGGGGGGGCCACACCAAAAATTCCCCCTTCTCCTCCCCTCATCCGCAAGCCCCGAAAAACGCCCTTCAGGAAAAAAACGTT
>JBBBVU010000019.1:1717608-1727951 GCA_037177055.1 Atherinosoma microstoma
CCCCCCCCCCTCCCCCTCCCCCCCCCCCCCCCCCCCCCCCCCCCCCCTCCCCCCCCCCCCCCCCCCCCCCCCACAACAACAATCTCAGCGTCTGCTCATGCAGTGCATGCTCAACAAATTGGCTTTTCGGCACCCCACTTTAGCTCAATAAACATTTACAATATTCATAAAGCTGAGACACTAATGTGTACAAAAACTTTTACGACCAACAAGGTAATCCTTTTACTTCTCCCCCCCGAGCTGAACGGGATCAGGATGTTTGTTGCCATGTTAAGTGATGGAAACTGAGCTTGACCTGTCGGCAGTGAACCCACACAGCTCGGCCCATCTAGACCTGCGTCAGCCGCCGCTCCTTTCAAGCAGATCCTCGCTGAACTCGGGACGGCAGCACCTCTACCTGAAGTGCTCCAGTAGTTGCCATGGCAACTGGGGCAGACAATACCTCAGAGTAGCCATTGGACTACAGAAGGCAGAGTGTTCAGGTATGTCTCTTGGGCTTCTATTCACTGGTGATAAGAAAAGTGCCCTTCATAGCAGCACTGGGATCAGATTTCAGATTTTCACACCAGAAGGTATCAAATGTGTGCCACCGCAGTATCTGACCTATAATCAGCTCCACAGCCATGTGACCTGGGGTAACGGGATGTGGACAGTTTGTTGAGTGGGAAGTGTTTCTAGAAAGCTTGTTGTGAAACAGGAATCTCATGCCTCTCCATCGGCACCAGCTCCATATTTGGTACTTTCTTCCTTCACAGGCACCAGGAAGGTAGTCAAGTTCAGAGGTCATGCCTAATTTCAGGAAACAACTAACCTATATGTGTCCATCCACATTAAACAGACAACATCAGCACTGCTGTAAGGCTACTTGGGGTGCACGTTTTCTGCTTTTCAGTGTTTACTTTTCATACATTGGATTCATTTTAGTTTTGCTGTTGGTTTGATTGTGCAAACAGCGCATTGGACACTATTTTCTCACATTTTAATGACAAACCAACTAACAGATTGATGCTTATATATCAATGAAAAATCATTTTACTAGCTGCAGCTCTATTAGGGAGCCACAACTAGCAAGTCTAAAGTTGAAGTGAAAAATAATCGCACTTGTATCACCAAATCTTCTGAAAACATCACAGTAAATATGAAGATGGCTTTTTACACAACACGGGAAGAAAATCCAGTAATATATTAAACCAAACTTGGTAGAATAAATATCTTCCAGAGGAGGATGAAAAGACTAATTGGGGGTCAAAGAAGGAAAACGAGTAAACCCGTCATCAGCCTCCAGCAGAAGAAACATTTAACACTCAAGTTTCCAAAGCAAATTGTTTTCTTTACATTCAAATATAAGCTGCCAACAAAACCAAGCATTTACCTTGTTGTCAGCAGCAACATGTTGACTCCAAAGTCCAATCAAAGCTCAATATTTGTGGTTCTAAGTGGCAACGGCCTGCTGTAGATTGTGGCAGAAAAACGAACAACCCCACCTGCATTTAGCTCCATTTCTATTCTCCACCCATAAGTAAGTCTTTACAGCAGCAGTAGTGCAGCTGAGACATTTGCTGAATTAGAGACATTCAGGAAGTGGTGGAGAGACACGAGAGGAAGAAAGGGAGGGAGAGCAGCGTTGGTGGGAAAAAAAAGCTCAGCTCAGTAAATCAGATTACCCTGGTCACTGTGTGTCCTGGCCAGACTCAAAAGCCTAATACCCAACTTTAAAAACACAAAAAATGCAAACCCCAGCTAAAAAAACCACAAAGCACCTAATCATCTTAGTGTAGAGTCAGAACATCAAAACCTTGATGTTGACTGGAAAAAAAATGTTTTAGTGACTGAAACAAATACATAAAACTCTTGAGATGACTCATTAGATGCAACAGAACTTCAGCTGAGCACTGGGGATCACAGTTACCAGCTTCTTGAACATGTTTGCAGCATACATTAGAGTACAGAAACCATCATGAGCTAGCTTGGATAGCAAAGAGGAAATTTCATTAGCGTAAGCAGCCTCTGATTTCTTCTGCTATGGTCAGCATTTAGAAAAGCAGTCAGACTCACGGCCCCTTTATAATCACTTCGGAGAGGTCTGGATTTGGAAGCATAATAGAAAATAATGTACAGCATGACGACGCCACACGTTTGAATTCCTTCAAGAAGAAATTATTAAGCAAACAATTTCTACTGAAAGCAACAAGTATAAATACTGCTGGGTTGGTAATTGTGCCGTCCTAGATGGTGCATTAGTCATTTTTACGCTGCTGCACACAAATGCAAACCAACTTCAGTCGTGCGTACAAACATGACGCTGAGCACAGAAAGGATCAATCAGCTACACTCACTATGAGCGAGAAAGCTGCTGCAAAAAGGGACATGAGGTGCAACACATGATGCGTGTAGCATAAACATCTCTAAAGTAATCACTTACAATATTCACATTAGATATAGAAAACCAACATTTCTTTAGGCCACAACAAAAGGATATTTGCATGCAATGCACAAGCTACTCCATAGCATAAAATAAAAACGTTGTAAGAGAAAATAAAACTTGCCTCAAATCAACAGGTCCTGCCAGATATGACCAATCACATGTAGATGAAATAGTGTGAGAATATGAAACCTTTTCTTTCCAGTCTTATGTTAGTGCATAGAAAATGTTCAAACAAAAAATCTCCTCAGCCACATTTCTATTGTCATTTTCTATTTGCATTTGTAAGATTTGAATAAAAAAAGAAATTTTTTTTTTGCTTGTTTGTTAGGAAAACAACTGCCATTGAATTACAACAGGCAGTAGTGTAATCTATGCTGCCATCCTCCAGGATTACTACAGAGTGGTTTATTCACATCAAATAAGTCAATGGAATTATGTCTCAGACTTTTTTCTTTCTTCCCTGCTTTTGAAAAAGATCTCAATGAATAGGAACACAACTCCATGCTTAAATAGTTTGATTCTGAACAGAAAACATGTGTCTACACAAATACACCTGAACATTATGACCAAATATTCATCAAAGGAACTCCTGCATCCTCATGTCTGGTTTACAGTCACCATGCTCCCCAGGTGAATGGTGATGCACACTAAAACTGATGTCAGAAGAGCTGGTTTTACTGTCATTTTTTCTGATCATCCACCTCTTGATTTTGACAACCTTGCACAATGCACACTTAAAAGTTGCAGGTAAGAACGTGTGGGATGGTTAGTCTCTGCATGCTTCTCTGTGCACTAAAAAAAAAGGTATAACTAATCAGTGTTGTCAAAGATATTAAATCATTACTAAAATTTAGTATCCAGTTACATATCAATTAGTACGGATATATATACTTAAATGCAACTTTTGCATCTGCCGGTTCATGGAAAAGACTAGGGGTGCTGAATTTGATCGTTTCTATGATGCACCATGATGCGGGCGTGCACGATTCTGCATCGATGCAGCAACATATTATAAGTAATTCTTCCGCGCTTGCGTGTGCGGTGCTATCTAGCTTGCTGCAACAGCTCGGTATCCCAAGAAAGATGCGAGTTTGAAACCTTTATTTAGGTTAACTGTAAAACTAAGCAGACTTACAGAAAATACACCATATCTCACTGGAAATGCATCCATTGTCTTAGTGAAATCACGTAACATTACAAATCAAAATATATAAAAACGTTAAGTTGGCTTAAGGCTAACGTCTAAGGAAAATACCATCGGTAAACTAGCGGTTAGCATGTGCAAACGGACTACAGGGATTAAAACATCTTTATCCATCAACAAATGTTTGCCTCAATAATATTATCTGTGTTCTATTAAAAAAAATTGACTTTAATACTTACAGGTTAATGTTTTCTGTCCATAAAAGAGAACACGAAAAACATCTGAACTTATTCTGTCTGTACTGAATACTTTATACTGTTCACTACTTTATGTGAGAAATCTGGCCACTAGAGGGCTTCTGAACCATTTTTGATAACAGAACGTTCCAGTATAGTCATGATGTTTCTTGATTTTATCAGCAATGGAACAATAAAGTTCAATAATGAAGTTGAAAATAGCATCATTGTTTATATGTTTATGATGTTTGTCCATATCAGGACATTCAGACCGATTTCTGAAATAATTAAAAATAAAACAGGGAGTTCATAATTATCTGACTGCTTGTATTTATCGATGAAGGATCAATGTGCAGTAAAAAAGAAAATTGAGGATGCAGCACATGGTGATGCATCGTGGAATCAAATCGTTGACAATATAATCAAATCGAAGGACCAGTGAAGATGCACAGCCCTAGAAAAGCCCTCTAACCATTTTCAACAGGCACTGTAGCAGGCTGCCCCTCCCCCTACAGGAGCTACCTGGTGGACCCAATGTTTACAAGAGAGACACATTTCAACATGGCAGTGGCCAAAAGAAGCTTGTGCTCAAGTTCCTTGAGGCCAGTTTTGGTAGAAAATCGGAAGATTGCCGTTCGGACTCTGAGCAATGCTTCACCAGAGCCCGTTTAAAGCAGACCAAAGAGTGCTAATGTGAACGCTCCCTCAAGACTGCCACTTCAAATTATATGCAAAGTATCAGGAGGTGAGTAAGTTGCTGTTCAACCATTATATGAATATTGAATTTCCACTGTCAAGCACGGCCGTGAACACAAGTCACCTAGATGTAACATATAGTATATGTAATATACTATATATAACTTACTGTGTTCTGACTGAGCAACAGCAGTGATGATGGAGACAGTATCCTTAGGAGAAATAAAAGATGTTCTGAGTTAATAACTACTACTCTTAGTGTAGCTCAATTAAACCCTCACTGTTCAAAAGATCATTAACATATCAAAAAGAAATGTTTTCATCCCATTTCCATCCAAAATCAGAATATGAACTAAAATGAGCTGTTACACTGAAATGACAAATACTGGGTAACTGTGACACTACAAGAAATGTAGTGATACATGTAGCTTTATATTAGGGTTGTCAAAAGTATCAATAGTCAGAAAAGTATCGATGCCCAAACGCCGTATCCGGATACAATATTAATTTGCCATGGTATCGATACTACAGTTCGCGCGCACTCCACATGCAATGCAGCAGGCCAGCCAGGCAGGCAGAGGGCGCTCACCGGGACCCGGCTTGTTGCTGTGCAGGCACGCACATATTTCTACTTCTACAATATGGCCAGTGTGGCTGCAGGATGGCCACACCAGCCATTCTTGATCGAAAATCAAAAAAGCAAAAAAGCAAAAGCCTTCACCTCAGAAAACAAGTTTGTTTTTGCACTACCTAAGACAAGTGTTGTTTGTGTATTTTTTTCTATTGTTAGTTTTAGATTTTTGGATAATTCGCAAGTCAAAAGAATAATACCTCAGACAACCTTAAAATAATGTCAAATTGCGTTATATTTGGGTTATTTATTTTGCATTTATTTGCACATTTATTTAACTGGTATCTTCGATTCTGTTGAGAAAGCATGTTCCATGTTGAGATTGAAAAGAGTTTTTCATGTTTATATAAATATCTTTCATGCCTTTAAGTATTTGTCATTTATTTTATCCCTGTGGTATCGAGTATTGAATATTTTCCAAGGTATCGATAGGGTTTGAGATTTTAGTATCGTGACAACCCTACGTGATATAAAGTCCAATCTTCCATGAATGACAAATACTGCAAATGCACCGTGACACTGTTTCTCACTTTTATAGGTTTGAACAAACGGTAAATGGACTGAATGTTGACCACTCAAACTGCTTTGACACTACTTGTCACATTCAGCCACACAGCACTTCTATTGTTATACACTAAGTGCTTTAACCTAACATTCACATTCATACCCCGATAGGCACATCGGGAGGGAACGTGGGGTTCAGTGTCTTGCCCAAGGACACTTCGGCATGTAGTCAAGGGAAGCCTGGAATCGATCCCCCAACTTTCCGGTTGGCAGATGACTGCTATTCCTCCTGAGCTACAGCCGCCAAAGCTACATCAATAGAAAAGTGACATATGTTACACATCTCACATCAGAAGGGCTAATGTTTACGATTATATAACACTGGCAACGTTTGGGTTTGGGTGAGGAAAAAACATTTTTCTACTGTATCATCCAATACACTGTAAAACTGTAGTTGCCGAGGTAAAGCAAGTTGTGTGCCATTCGCTGGAAAAAATATAAATAAAAAAAAAAAGAATATATTACAGCTTTTTGTATAACAGTATGTTCAATCATTCTTCACAGGCCCCTGAAATGCTGCTTTCTTTGTTAAACATTTCCTCCATAGACTCATTACTGTCATAGCAGCAACATATCTCCACTACATTTTAAATGTAGACTTTATTTTCCGGTACACTGTGCTACATTTCAACCACGGAAACTAATTATTCTTAAAAGGACACACAGACTTGTTGCAGCAATGTTGCAGTAAGTAGGACTTTCCTTGTCAGACATTTAAAGTTAAACATGCAAACAGTACATCTTCCTTTTCTGAGTTTCATTGTTTACTTGATGCATCAGACCTCAATAAGCTCATCTGCAGATGGTTGGTATACACAAGGAAGAGGGACATGCAGTTTCTTGCAAAGTGAACGCTTAGTTGGTTATTGTAGTCTGTGGACATAGGCATTATAGCTTCTATTGTCTCATGAGGCGTCACTTAGAAGCTGAGAAAGCTGGCAATGGTTCGATTTACCACATCAAGACTGTAACTTGCCAACCAGACTTAAAACACAGAACATGTGACAGATTTGGCACAGCTGCCAGGTTTTTGTTTTTATTTTACTGAACTAGATTGTCTGGACTCTTGTCAGGAAAAACTAGAGGTCCCACTTTTTGTTACTAAAATACCATTCAGTGCATTACCATAACACTTTTTAGAAAGTTGCCTCAATGTTGTGGTTTTTATTTTGATTTCAGTGGTGTGGATTGTACCCTCTATGGTCACCATGTGGTAAAATGCTTTCAAAAATCTAAATCTAAAAAACAAATAAATAAAAAAATCTTGGCTTTCTAACAATATGTCTCCCATGCAGCCACTTAATGACAGCGGTGGTGTACTTAAAAGCTGTGTAGGATATTCAAGAGGTTAATGAAATCTGTTAATTTAAGACAACCAAGTATGCCAACAGTGAACATTTGTTGTCCATTTTAAATCCAACACCACAGGGAAAAAAGGTCAACTAAGGGCCTTAATTATACTCAGATAATAAAAATGACTGTAAAACAGTGCAGTAGGTGTCAGTGATCCAATTCCTGATTTGCATCCTATTTTTCCACATTTCCAGCAGATGATATTGGTATGAAGCTATACAGATTTTAACTTTTCAGGTTAGAAACACAGCACTGTCTGTATGTGAGCAAATAAAGCTGCATTATTTATAACTGGGCTGAAAACTAACAGAATATGAAACATTTATATGATGCTAGAGCAGGACTTCTACATGTTATCAATTGAAATACTGCATTCATGTTTGGCCATCTACCACTATAACCGATGCATGTTGACGCTGAGGTTTGACGACTATGTTTCAATCTTCAATTTACGAAGAAAACAATTAGATTGGGCAAAAGATAATTACTTTGTTCAAGCCGTAGAAGCTCTGATCGAGTCAGGGGAAACAGAAATTACTAACTTGTCCCGCTTAAAGAGTTATTCTCATGTCTCCAGGCCAGGAAGTGAGTGATTTTAAACACTGCCTTTTTTCCCCCAGGTTCTCCAGGAGTGTTAGGTTCAAATCCCTGTCCAGCACACCAAAGCGGCAGAGGGCCAATCGGTTCTGTTCAGAGACGTGCTGCTAATAAAGTAATTTTACACAAGACATCGTGATCATATAACACACACCCTCAAGCTTTGTGATGGCGGTTTCTTGAAATGATTGTTTTAATTATCCTTTACTCGGCTACGATTAATCTGACACTACTACGCAACACTGCTAAGTCTTATTAGCTTCTTTAGATTAGCCAGTTAGCTCGGCTGCTTTGCCGTTGGGTGGACTAGCGCTTAATCAAACTACTGTATTTATTCATACGTATTAGTCAGCTGGATGCATTTGGGGTATTTGGATTATTTTCTATGCTTAAAGCAATCTTTACCGAACCAAAAGCAGTGGTCATGACATACTAAATGCCTGGTGTAAAATGGCAGCCTAGCTTCTGGGACTGTTCAATAATGAGTCAGGAAAACAGTTGGCTAACCGTTCAGCATTAGCCTGCTAGCTCTTAGCTACACTGATTGTCATTAAGGATGAGAGCCACCAGCCCACAATCACAACTCTTAAATGTGTTCTTACCATTTTAAGACCGTCGCTGTGACAGTATAATCGCCGTAAGGATTAATTTTCAGCCTAAAAATCGGTATCCCCCGCCGTCCTTTGCGTCTCTGAGTGTGCTTGCTGTGTCTTGCTAACTGCGACCGCTTTGCTGCTTCGTTCGCACAAAGATCAGCTCAGCAGCCACCGAATCATGCTGCCTTCAGGTGCTGTGGGAAATACGCGCGTTGAAATGAAAACTTCACACGAACACGCAAATAAAGTTGATGTAAGAGGAAGTGTTCCAACTTAGTTTATTTATTCAATTTAACCTTAATTTAACAGTTGGGAGACAAATCCTTATTTGCAATGGTCGTCTAATCTTTTGGAGGAAATTGAGTTTAAAAAGTCTACTAAGACTACAACATTAAAATAATTTCAAAACTCCTACTGTTCGCATCAAATCACAATTAAGCTTAGTAAGTCATAGTTGACATAATTGCCCACAACTGTTTAGCTGCCCTGTGTTTTATCCTCTGTAAGGCGGGTTTTGAAAATACTTAATTGTGAATGATTAACTACTATATACTCTGTGCATACAAATATATAAACAAAGAACTATAAAGTTTAGGAATTAAGTTAAATAGGTTTTAATGGGCAAAATTCTTGAGCCAACCTCATTTCTTTGATGCAATAATGTTTTTGATAAACACAAATATAATTTGAAATACAGTAATTAAGGATTTTTGTTTTGTTTTGTTTTTGTTTGTATTTTAAAAGGGAAAAAATGACAGAGCCTTTACAATTCTATGTATCCTACCTAAGCACCTAAACATGCAATTGCACAATATTAGTTCATCCCTTGAGTTAGATGCTTTGTTTACGCTTCAATGATTAATAGGTGAGTATTAAGAATCTCCAACCAATAAAGCACATTCCTCTGAAAATAGTCAGGTACAAGGACATGACTGAAAATCTGTAAAAAAAAAAAAAAAACAGCCAACATGCAAAGAAAAGCTTTGGAAAACCTTCAGAAAACCTGGAGAACAATTGCTCAAAAACCACTTAAAAGATGACAGGAAAGTTCTTTATGATAACCTTCCTAAAAATCCTATGTACTATCCACTTGATTAATAACATACATTTCTCAGTCTAATTGATAACTACTGCAAGGTTTAAAAGTATAGTATTTTAATTGATTAATATTATATAGTTTATTAGTTTTAAATGTCTCAATCCAAGTTATTTTCTAGGTATAATCAACAACAGATTATCCGTCTTTAATTCAAAACATACTCCCGCAAGATCTACGCACACTTCTCAACCATGAAACTTCCGAGCTTCCAAACATCTTTTGAATGCAGCATTGCGTCACATTGAGCCCTCCCGTCCAGGACTACAATCATGGCTAAAGATCCCATTTTCAACTACATATACCTGCAATATCTGTGGCGCATGCGCAGTTCGTTGTTTCAGTCGCCTGACGTGACATAAATTATGCTTGCCAGAGGCAGAAGCACGACTCTGACATTTAGCCCTTTTTTCCCTCTCTTAATATGTTTATGAATGAATGATGCAGATGTTCAATATGTGACTTTATATTAATTGTAATAAAACAAATAAAAAAAACATGATATATTTGTGACCTTATACTGTTCTTATTGTATCTTACGTTTCATGCTTTGGTAACATACTAATATTTAGAAGTCTTTTTATAGTGTTTTTCTGATTATAATTTTTGTTGGTATTTTATTTAAATGGTATTTCTATAAATGTTCTCTTAACAAAAGTGTTGATCATCACTGTCCCTCCCTGTCAGTGAATCATGCGGGGAACGACCTCTGCTGGTGGATTGAGACAATAACAGAATTACATGCTAACTTTTTATAGCCATTAAAGTGGGGGATGTTGACTTTAGAGAACAAAGCGCCATGGTAACAGTAGATTTCCCTTTCCAATAAACTAATAATAAACCCCCAGAATTATTCCTGAAAATTTATGATAAGAGTGATATTGTAATTTGTTATAATGAAGTGTGAACAATCAGATTAAGTTCAAGGCAAGTAGCTGTGTTGTAGTTTTTGTACCCTAATGTAAAAGTCATGACAAAAAATTATGGTGAAACAACTAATATATA
>JBBBVU010000019.1:1745529-1768214 GCA_037177055.1 Atherinosoma microstoma
ATCCATCCATCCATCCATCCATCCATCCATCCATCCATCCATCCATCCATCCATCCATCCATCCATCCATCCATCCCGATGGGGTCCTGGGGCAATAGCCCAAGAGAAGAGATCTCGATACAAAGGAGCAGTGGTTCTACTCCGAGCCCCTATTGGATGAAATAGCTTCTCACCCTATCTCTAAGGGAGAGCCCAGCCATCCTGCATAGGAAACTCATTATAGCTGTTTGTATTTGCAAAGTCAATTTTGGTCATTACCAACAGCCCATGATCATAGGTGAGGGTGGGAACATAGATCAACCAGTAAATCAAGAGCTTCGCCTTTCAGCTCAGCTCCCTCTTCACCCCGACAGACCGATGCAGAGAGGACACTCTACCCTTTTCTGGTTGAGGACCATCATCTAGGATTTAGAGGGGCTGATTCTCATCCCAACAGCTTTACACTCGGATGCAAATTGCTCCAGCAAGAACTGGAGATTACGGCCTGATAAAATCAGCAGAACTGCATCATCTGCAAAAAGCAGAGACCCAATCCTGAGGCCACCAAACTGGATCCCCTCAACACCTCAGCTGTGCCCAGAAATTCTGTCCATAAAAGTTACGAATAGAATTGGTGACAAAGTGCAGCCTTCGTGGAGTCCAAGCTTCACCAAAAACAAATCTGACTCACTGATAGGAATGCGGACCAAGCTCTGAATACTCCATTCTATGACAGAAGCGTGTCAACCAAGACCGCCCCACAACATCCAGAGCCTTGAGGAACTCTGGGTGCATCTCATCCACCCTGGGGCCCTTCCATCCCAGAGCTTATTAACCACTTCTTTGGGGGTTTTTTTATAAAACAAATAATTTAGAAATAGCAGCTTGATGTGTGAGGAACTGTAAAATACTTTTTTGTTCATTCTAATATATTTTTCAAGAAGTTATAGCAACACTTAAGTGGTCTTGACTTCTCTGTACGGGAGGCAAAATCTCAGTATCTCTGATATAATTTCTAGCAGAAGTCATTGTCCTACAACAACATTAATTCCTTTGTAAACCCACTTACTACTTACTGACGTCTCAATCACCACCAAATGTCTTCACTATTTTGAAGATAAAGTGGATTCTGTCAGACGGGTTACCAGGAGGAATTTTAAGGACTTTTCTGGTGCCTCAGCTCTTTCTGCTGTGTTTGAGGAGTTTGAGTTGGTTTCTCTCCCATCCCTCAGTGATATAGTGAAATCTATGAAGCCTACAAATTGTCCACTGGTTGTTAATCTTGCCAAAGTGTTGAAAAAGGTTTTTAGTACTGTAGGGCCTGGTTTGTGGTTTTTTATCAATACCTGCCTTAGTCTAGGAACTGTCCCAGCTGCTTTTAAACATGCCGTGGTCAGGCCTCTTCCTAAAAAACCTTATCTTGACTCCTCAATGTTATCAAATTTTAGACCTGTATCCCACCTGTCCTTTCTGTCCAAAGTTGTGGAAAAAGTTGTTTTTATACAGTTACAGTCTTTTCTGGAAAACAACTCTGTTCTTGAGAAATTTCAATCTGGGTTTAGGTCTCGTCATAGCACTGAGTCTGCATTGCTAAAAGTGCACAATGATATTGCATTGTCTGTTGACGCCAAGTGTCCTGTTGCCTTGGTGCTGTTGGATCTTACGGCAGCCTTTGACACGGTGGACCATACAGTCCTCCTGTCACACCTGAAGGAATATGTGGGCATCCATGGCACAGTATTGAAGTGGTTCATGTCATATCTGTCCAATAGAACTTTTTACTGTGATGATTGGTGACCTGTCTTCTTCTTGTGCCTCTCTCTCCTGTGGAGTCCCGCAAGGTTTTATTGTTAGCCCTATTTTGTTTTCTTTATACATGTTACCACTGCTGTCAATTATAGCCAGGCACAAGGTATTCTATCATTTTTACGCAGATGATTTACAAATCTATCTGCCATTGAAGCCCAGTAACGCACAGAGCACTTTATTTCACTGCATTGCTGATATCAAGCAGTGGTTAGCACAAGATGTTTTACATCTAAACAAGGAAAAAACTGAATGTATTGTGTTTGGGGAAAATGTATGAAATGGATTTGACATCCTGCCTTTAACTGCCAGTCTCACGGCCAGGAATCTAGGAGTGATTTTTGATAGCTCCATGAAATTTGACAAAAAAATTGATAATGTTGTGAAGACAAGTTTTTTTCAAATACGTCTTCTGGCCAAAGTTAAAAAGGTTTTTGAGCCGTCATGACCTTGAAAAAGCAATCCATGCTCGATTCAGCTCAAGGTTATTGGTTACTATTGTAATGCTGCATCTTGGTGTCTCCCAGTTTTCCCTTAGCCACCTTCAGTTGGTACAGAATGGAGCTGCTTGGGTTTTAACTAGCACTAAGAGAAGAGAGCACATCACTCTAGTCCTTTATTCGCTCCATTCGCTCCCAGTACATTCAGAATTAATTTTAAACTTTTAATGTTTGTTTTTAAAGCTTTTAATGGCCTCATCCTGTCTTATTTATCTGAGATGTTAACTGTCCGAGAGTGTGGCAGAGCTTTGAGGTCATCAAACCAATTAGTGCTGGAAGCGCCCAGGTCCATATTTAAAGACTGGGGTGACCAAGCCTTTTCAGTTGCTGGAGCCAGACTCTGGAATAAGCTCCCTCTGACATACGTCTCATCACAGACCTGGGCCACTTCAAATCTAAACTTAAAACGTATTTATTTAGAATGGCTTTTAACACCCAGTAGTGTAATGGCACTTCTATTTTTTATCTTTTATCCTTTTATTTTTTGTGCGTTTATTATTTATCTTACTTTTACTCATGTACTTGTTTTCTAATGTGTTTTTAAATTGCTGTTTTATCTTTTGTAAAACACATTGGTTCACCAGTAGGTTGTTGTAAAGTGCTATATAAATAAAGTACATTTACATTTCTCAAATTGTAGTTTTACTTGTTTTGTTAGTTTTGTTGGCAACAAAGCATTTTTACCCTGTTATCCGGTACTGCATCCTGACATTAATCATCATTTAATGTTTTGAGAAATATTGACATATTTTTAATGGACAGATTTTTGTAGGAATATATGCCTTTTTAAAAAAAAGAAAAAAAAAAGACAATCACATTTTCAGCTTTTCCAAAGGCTGAAAATATGGACACCCAGAAAAAGAATAACCTGAAATGAATGCAGGGCCATAATAAAATGTGAACATACAGGTATGCAGCAGATAAACTACTTCCTACAATGTGAAAACGGGTTCTTTAAACATGTGACTTAGTAGTTTTCATGAACATTACTGTTCCTTAACTGTCTTTCCTCCCTTTGCCCTATCCTCTCCTCCCTTTGTTCCAGGTGTCACAGGCTCATCCTGCGGGCACACCTGGTCTTGTGCGAGCCAATCAGAGCCCATCCCCTGTCAGGCAGAGGGTATCCCAGCAGACCTTGCTCCTGGGAAAAGGCCTCAAGGGGTCTGGCCAAGACCAGGTGCTGCTTAGAGCTCAGATGGTAAACATAGACACACGCAGACCCACATTTACATAGATTTCCACATGTAATCTAGTTTGCCGCAGACAACGTACACAACAGTGAGTGCAGCTGCAGACGAGATGACCAGTATTAAAATGAACCAGTTGCAGGTTAGGCTTTAATCTAGTGTTCAAAGGTAGTCTGGAAAAACAGAAACAAAAAGCTTCCTGTATAAAGATATGCTTTACATCAGCTTTTACATTAAAAAAAAAAAATCCACCAAAAAATCTCTACTATGCACTACAGAATATTATAACAAAATATATACTGCAGTTATTGTTATATATACTTGATATGATCTAAAATGAACTTGTTTAGCTGCAATAAAACCAAGAAAAGAGTAAGTGAAGTCGACATGGACACTTGTTTGATGTTACACCGTATTATTAATTTATGTTGTACAATATTTCATGTTTTTTTTCGGAAAACTTAACTTAGTAACCATTGATAAGGAATGTAGGTTCTTTCTGATTTAATAAACAAAAAATAAGCAATAAAGATGTAGAACTTCAGCAGATCCACTACTTAATAAACTGTTTGGTTCATCTTCGACACGAATGAACACAGTCAGAAAAGTTCTTCTACCCTCATGTTCTCCATCAAAAGAAAAAAAATCAACTCCTCACAGCATTCACAGTCTGCCGTAAACCTTAAAGGTACAGGCTCTTATTTTTTTGGTCCATCTATTTGAAACACTTATAACACACTGCATATCACATAACACAAATCAATTATAGGAAATATCTAGGAAACAATAATTGTGCAAATAATAACTCCGTAATAAATTTCACTCAGATTAACTGTTTTAAAAGTAATCAAATAATGAAACTAAGATCAAATCCAAATATTATCAATTAAAATTTAAAAGTTGACTTTAACAGATCTGAAGCATTGTTTTTACCCCAGGAAGCACTTGAGAGTTTTGTCCTGGTTGATGCAAAGATGCTTGATAGAGGTCTCCCAGCTAAACCCAACAAGCTGCCTTTTAGATCCAATTCCCACATCGCTTTTAAAAACATTTTATGGTTTCTTTGAGCCTGAGATTTTAAACATAGTAAACAACTACAGAAAATACAGAACCACGGTACTGAGAAGGCCCTTTTAAAGATTGTTAATGACCTTTATTTAACTTGGACTCCGAAACTTTCTGTCCTGGTTCTGCTGGATATTAGTGCCGCCTTCGATACAGTAGACCACCAGATTTTTTTACACAGACTTAGAAGTCTTATGGGCCTCTCAGGTACTGTTCTTAAATGGTTTTACTCCGATCTCACAGATCGACGATTTTTTGTAAGTATGGATGCATGCTCCTCAGGAACTTATAAAATAAAATGTGGGGTTCCCCAAGGATCAATTTTAGATCCAATACTTTTTAATCTATATATCTAGCCACTTGGGGACGTCATCAGGAGACATGGCGTTGATTTTCACAGCTATGTTGACGATACGCAGCTTTACATCACCGTGTCTCCTGATGACTTCGAGCCAGTTAACACCCTTTTAAATTGCACCAGTTTTAAAATCGCTGCATTGGCTCCCCGTATGTTTCAGGATGGATTTTAAGGTTCTTTTAGTGGTTTATAAATATATTAATGGTCTTGGGCCTTCTTATTTAACTGACCTGCTTTTAAATTATGAACCCTCATGGACCCTGAGGGCCTCTGGTATAGTCCTTTTGGTTGTTCCTAAGGTCAGAACTAAAACATACGGTGAGGCCTCTTTCGATTATTACGGCCGTCGCCTGTGGAACGGCCTGCCAGAGGGCCTCAGGGCCGCAGAGACTAGATGTTTTTATAAAGAGGCTCAAGACCTTTTTAGCTTAGCTTTTAACTGAGTTTTATTTGATCTTAATTTATTTTATATTATTTTATTTGATGCTGTTTTACTTCATTTTATTAAATTTGATTTGATTTATTCATAAATTTTAGCACATTATTTTATGAAATCCTTTATATGTATTTTTATTATTGCTGCTCTTGTTCTTATTGTTTTTAAGGTTATTTTATCTTTATTTTAACTCCAGTGTTTTCCTAATGCGGACCCTCCACACTGGGGGCTTTGCCTGCCTGGTCTGGGGTTGTTACTGTGGTGATCGCACCTATCTGGGTGACGGGTGGTCCCACATCGCAGCCATAAGGCTATGATGTGGGCCCTGCCTGCCTTGGTCTGGGTGGTTGCTGTGGCGATGGCCACTGTGGACATGGGTGGACTGGCTCCTGGTGTGGATGGATCCCAAATAATAATAATAATAATAATAATAATAATAATAATAATAATAATAATTTTGTATTTATAGGTGCCTTTCATTGCACTCAAGGTCACCCGTACAAAAGACAAGATAAAAGAATACAGGAAGAAAAAACTAAATAGCATAATAAAATATAGAAAAGGCAGCAGTAAAGTGGAACAGTGGGGTCATTCCAGTTCCTGAACTAAAGGGAATATGCTTGTCTAAAAATATGTGCTTTAAGGTGAGGTGTGAAGGAGGGGAGAGAATATGAAGGGTGTATGTTCAGTGGCAGTGAACTCCAAAGACGAGGGGCCGCAGCTGAAGGTTCTCTACCCCATGGTGGGTAAGCAAGCAGGTGGGAGGGTGAGTTGGATGGAGGAGGGAGAGCTGAGAGTACAGCAGGGTATATTAGTGTGAAGAAGCCCAGTGAGGTACAGAGGGGTGAGGTTGTTGATGGCCTTGAAGGTGATAAGTAAGATTCTATAGAGGATACAGAATTTAATAGGAAGCCAAGGGAGTTGCTGCAGGACAGGTGTAATATGACTAAAGGAGGGGGTTCTGGGAATAATCCAGGCAGCAGAATTTAGAACCAGTTGCAGTTTACGGAAGGACCAAAAGGAAGAAAGTTGCAGTATTCAAGACGAGATGTAGCAGAGTAGCAGTACCGCTGGGTCTGAGAGATGGATCCAGATTAGATGTGACGTGCGGGAAGTAAACTGAAGGAGTGACGTTTACATAGGACTGGACTCAGACTCTGAACCTGGGGGGAGGGAGAAACAGAGGAGTTGTTTCAGAAAGTTGTGAGAAAACAAGTATCTGATTTCCTGTAGGCAATCGGAGAGGGAGGAAGGGGTTAGGTAGTCCAGAGGAGGCTACTTTGTTGAGGATGGTTTGGATAACTGTGTCAAAAGCTGCAATCTGGTCGAGGATGATGATGATTGTGAGGAGTTCCGCGTCATGAGAAGGTCATTAGTGATTTTGCAAAGAGCAGTTTCGGTGCTGTGAAGTGGACGAAAGCCAGACTTGAACTGTTTGTACAGAGTAATGAGAGAAAGGTGATCATGAACCTTGGATGCAACAGCTTTTTCATTATTTTGGCAAGGAAAGGGAGATCAGATGGAGATTGGGTTGGCCTCAGGTTTTTTTGAGTTTTGCCAGTTTGACAGATGAGGGAATAAAACCAAGAATGAAGAATGAACTATAGTAGTTAGTGCAAAACAGATTTTTAGTGCAAAAATGTTTAATTATTGTGTTAGTTGGAGTAAATCCAGACTTTTAGCTCAACTTGGCCGTTTATGGCAGAACCAAACATAGACTGAAAATGCATGACTACATCAACAACTCTCCAATTTCCTTCTGCTTGTTTGTGAAAACTACTGAGCCCTTATAAAACTGTAACTTAACTCTAGATTTGAAGGGTTTTATTGTGTGTAAACAGGAGACACATTCACGCTTGCATCCCTGCTGGCCTCTGTTTTTTTTTCCCCTCCTTCACTTATTTCCTCTTCATCCGTCCTGTTTTTCCTGATCTCCATGCAGCTGATTCTTACGTCCGCTATGCGACCTGCACAGTCATCCTCTTCCTCCTTCTCTTCCTCCTCTGCCCCTTCTTCTAACCCTGCCTCCGCTCAGGTAAACACCCATGCAGACACACTTTTTGCTTGTGCATGCACGTTTTATTTCTTTTCTTCCCCCCTTTTTTTGAGTAGCTGTTTGCTAAACTCTGTTATTTCTTGGCTACTCATGCAGTTGCTGCCAAACTCCGCATTCACACAGCACACATGCTATTAACAAAGATTATTACGTGATTAAGCGCTAAATTTTCCTTTCTTGTTGGGTATAATTCATAATGTTGACCTATAAGACATCTGGTTGAGATGACAGTTTGCAGTCAGTGCAGTATGTGGATTAGCCATGGGCACCAGAAATCATACCAGTACCATATGTTTGTACTGTTTTTTGCATCAGATCTGTAGCCTGTTAGTTGAAATACCTTGTAACATAACTAGAGAGGAGAAAATGAGATCAACTAAAAGTTTAATCAAAGTATTTTCACCTTTTTATTCTCATCCAACATGATCATAGTCCAGCATCAGCATGCTAGCTCAGCTAAACCTCACCACAATTTTTTCCTGAATCTAATCAAGTAACCTTGGTGACTGAACCTAACCAACGTAGAGTGAACCTCCACTCCGAGAGAACAGTGCTGATCTTTGGGAACCAGGCTTTCCTCTTCAGACTCTGAGCATCTTCACATAAAAGAAGCTGTTTTACTCGTCATTTGACTGAGAAAGGCAGAAAGATCTTACTCTAAAGCTCATTTAGCTCTGACATGCAAACCAAATCAAAGAGCAATAATTGAAATATTGATTCGGATATTTTCTGATCTGCAGACTTATTAAATGTTTAATCTGTGTTAATCCAATATCACTGCCTGCTTGCAGTTTATTTCACTGTCACTGCAGGACATTTAAGTTTTTAATTCAACACTCTTCTGTTCAAAAGAGAGGATTTTAGTTTTTAAGATGAGACAGATTTTAACAGACGGAAGACTTTCATTGTGATTAGGATTAAATTAGACAGTTAAAAAGCTAACAGTAGACCGGCTGGTCTTCAAGTAATGGTTGATTTTCTGTCAGTTATTTGACAATCAAGCATTTCGATTTGTTTATAATGTCCGACATCAGCATAAATGCCTGTTAAATTCTGCCATCTTGGATATCATTAGGAAGAATCAGTAAAATGACTCTGAACATGCGTTGTTCTGGAAGACGTGATGAAAAGAAATAGTGAACAGTGTCTAATTGAAAATACTGCAGGTAAAACATATTCAAAGTCTTGTGGCTATACCCCCTCCTCCCCTGCAGCTCCTTTGTGAGGAGCTTGTTGTTTGCTCATTTGTCCCATCATGTAGGTGGAGGTTTATGCAGGATGCACTCAGAGCACCAAGAGGGAAAAAGAAGAGAAGAATTGAGGCTATATTTTGATTTCCATCTCTTTGCATTCAGCTCAGTTTCACACAGAAACAAACAAATTCTGATCCTGAATGCTTCATTAGTATTTATTTAGTCCCTTACAGCAGCAGCTGTACCTAGTAACAGTTGCTAGGTTTGTGATGCACTTAAACATAATTCTCTCCTCCTTTGCAGCTCCAGAGTCTCACCTTGAGGCCCCCTCCCCCTGGGACCCTCACCATCCCCCCTTCCCTTCGACTGAAGCCCCCCTCATCGGCCCCGCCGCCACTCTCTCGCCCTCACGGCCCCCTCTTCCCTCCCCTCAGGCCGCGACCGCAGCCCAGCACCACGGCAACAGAGAGCCCGACCGCACCCAGCCGCCACCTCTCCGTCCCTCCTCCAAGTAGGTTCCAGCTGGAAGAGCAGCTCTAAGTGGTTCACACTGGATTATTTTCTTCTTTTAGTTATGGAGGGATTCAAAACCACAGCACATTATCTAACAGGTGATGTGACAGTAGCCATGAACATCTTTATTTACAGTCTCTGGTTTCTCCAAGCCAGGAATAAATGCTGTTTATATCCGATCTAGATTAACGCTTCATATTTCAGGGTTTCATGAAGCTATATCGACTCTTTTAAATCTGCATTTTTGTTCATTATAAACAAAAAGAAAGCTCTTTCTTACAGTTTCCTTTATTTAACATCACAGAGTCGATCTTTTACTCCTCTGTTCCTTCAATTATTTGTATAGAAAAACCAATTTAGCGAAACGTGAATGAAGCAACAAATGAGCTTTGATTAAAAGGACAAGAAGCTTTCTGTCGGAGCCTGAATGGAGGCCCTCTAAGGAGCAGTCGGCGTCGCCTCAAGTGCATCAGGGCTGGTCTCGGAGCAACTGGGCTTTAATCATCTTTACACTTGAGCAGTGTTCAAATCCACATGGTTTGTATTAAAACGTAGTCCAGGGGGGAAGAAACACAACTGAACAACTGATTGCTTGATCAACAATTTAATTTACTGACAGCAAATCAGTTATTTGAAGGTTTTCTTTCAATTTCTGGTTTAGGGTTTTTTTTGTTTTGTTTGAATGTTTTGGCTTACTTAATGTTTTTAAGGTTCTGGACTAGCCTGGTGCTTTGAAAACACCTAAATACAAATAATTTCATCTTGAAAAGAAAAATCAAACCAAATAAATGTTTATAAGATGATAAATTCATGTTTAGTTTTAATTTTAATTTGGGTGATGCACCAAGTGCTGCTCTGTTCAGCCATGTTTCTACAAGTTGGGTTCCTTTGTTAAATGTTTATTATAACATAAAACAAAAAAAAAATTATGAGATGGTAAAACTTAGAAATAGTTTTGTTTTTATTTCACTTTCATGCCAGTAACACGGCATAATGAGATTGATGTGGACATGGAAAAGAATGAAAGTTTTGTATATTTAGATTTCTAAATTCTCCAACATTCTCTAATAGGTACAGGAACTGGTCTAATGGAAGACCAGTTCAGTTCCTGTACCCTCTTCTCCTGCAGCCATGCCTTTGTAATATATCTAAGATGTAGTTTTGCATTGTCTTGTTGGAAAATTTATGGAAAAGATGTGGTCATGAAGGCAGCATCTTCCTGAGACCTAGCAATTCCTTTTTGTCCACATTTTTGTTCCTGTCTCTCACACTTCACATGTTACTTTATTAAGTCTTATTGATCCTTACAGAGGACACCTGTAGGTTCAAGATGATGTCACATGTGAGGGGGCGTGGCCTTGCTAACTTGCCCATGTCTGCCTTTTTAGTAATGGTCTCCAGTTTGGCTGCACATTTTATGGAAAAAAGAAAAATAATCATCTTATTAACAATTAACAGAATTTTAAATGTTTTATTCCCGTTGTTTCCAGTGTGTAAACCTCTTAGGAATATTTGAGTGAGTTTTCAGAGCTGAGTTTATTTATTTTCTTTAGAAAAAAGGTACTTTTATTGATGTCCACTGTAGTATATGTCAGAACTTTGTACCACTGTTTGTATCACATTTTATTCAGTGGACACCTCCATGACAGAGGTAGAAAAGATCCTTAAAATCTTTGAGGGAGACTTAAATTAAGAGTTTTCAGAGGATAAAATCTAAAGAGAGAGGATGAAGGAAAAGGGTGAAAGTTCAGATGAGGAAGACCAAGATGAAGAGCCGAACGTGTGCCGTCATCCTATGTCAGAAACCAAACCAGAAAAAAATAAAATGGAAAATGCAAGCATAGCATTTAGAGATTACTCAGAAATAGATCCCAAGACTATTTTTTTTTTTTTAACTAAATGAAACATGTGCCATAAAATGCAGTGTGTTCCTTGCATCTCCAAAAAGCCTGATTGCTTCTAGAAATACCACCTAGGATGAGAGGTGTAGTGATGGAATAGCTAAAGGTTGATAATAAATGTTAAATATTCAGGTTTTTTTATGAATAGTTTAACTGTTTTTGTATTTTACTGAATGTTTTATCAGATTTTTTGGATCATTCATTCATTCAATAAATGTTTTCTATTGATAAACTTGACACCAGGAAATCCTGACGTCCATTCCAGTGCACATCTTGTTAAATTTCAACAAAATATTTTTTTCAAAATTTTTTCTTTGCAATTTGTTTTTTACAATCCCAATACCTGATTTGTTAAATAACAATTGACATTTTTTTCCCCTGGGTCTCAGGAGATTATGTTGTAAAATCTGAGTGAACTTTTCTACATTAATGCTGAAAATGCATCACGTATCGCTGCTCTGACACAAACTATCACAAAGCCTGGCTTTTAGACTTTTTCTGATAAGTCTGGATGCTTGTTTTGGTCTTTGGCTCTGTGCACACAGCATTAATTTCTTCCATAAAAGACCTGGAATACTGATCGTTGTGAACAGAAGGATAACATGCAGTTTCTTTTTTGCACGGTAAAGTTAAAAGTGGTATTTGTGACTGCAGCTATGTATTGTCGAGCTTCACAACCACAGTAATCCTTTCTCCATGTGGTTGTATGAGTTATTAAAGAATGATTAATGCAGGGATGCCTGAGGGTGAAACATTACACAATGAAACTCCTCCATATTCCTTGGTTGGTTTGATGATATCTTGGTCTGTAAAGTGGGGAATATGTAAATCCTTTCCACTCTTTCTTTGGGGAATATTATTTTTGAGTTGATCCAAATCATGATAACAATGACCAGTTTGAAGCAACATTTTTTTATTTGTATCTCATCTCTTGACCAAAAATCATCTCGATTAATTGTTTTTTTTGATAGGTTGCAACTTCAAATGCAAAAGTGGATGTAAATTTATTAACATTGATGAGAAAAATCATTGAATATTTTAGGTTTGAGCTGTCTGCAGTGGGAAAAAAGTATGAGAATGGTGGTTTTTTTCACTTTTTAATTGATGCTAGAATTGTGTTTCTCTTTTTAATTCTTCCCTCTTCATCATCTCCTTTGACAGCTCTCTATTCTCCAGTTCGAGCCGTCCCTCTGAGACCCAGGCTTCATTCTCCCAACAGTCACAGAGCGGCAGCACCTCGACAATCCTCGACCCTCCAACGGATCGCTGCTGCTCCCTCCAGTCAGACATCTTCCACCAGCCGCACGCCAGCAGGGCTGAAAGCGCCGCCGGGTCCAGGCCAGTCCCAGCATGACCCGTTAACTATCACCAACCATTTTGAACGCTCGCCGTCTGCGGCGAGGCAGCTTCAAATCATCGCCCTTTCTTCGGGCCGACAGCCACAGACGAGCGCGTACACCCATCCTGCGGTGCGGTCCGCATCTCCGGTTATAGAGTCGCCTCAGCTTTCCAGCCAATCGCAGAGCTCTGCGAGTGGCGAGGACACATTTCCTCTTACTCTAAACCCCTCCCTGCCAAAAAACACCTCTCCTCTTTCCTCTCCTCCATCTCTCCTGAGTCCAGCATCTCCTTCAAGTCAAACTGGCCCTCAAACACAGACTCTGAGCCAGAAAGGAGAGAGAAAGGACAGTGGTGAGCAGGGCGAGAGAAGCAGAGTGAAAGCTGGAAGCAGAGACGACCTGCAGGTGGAGAAAGATGACCAAAGACCGAAAGTGAAGGAGGAGAAGCCGACTGAGGAGCAGATAGTGGAGACGGGAAGAGAGGAAGATCAAATGGAAGTGACAGAGGAGGGTGAAAGTGACAGAGAGAGGAGAGAGGAGGCTGAGGAGAGGAAGATGGAGGAAGAGACTCAGATGGATCAGTCTGATCTTGCTCCAAATAGGGATTCCATTAAAGACTCCAACATGGAGTCAAAACCCAACCTGGGTCTCGCCTCAGCTCCAGTTCCAGTTCAACCACCAGTTCCAGTTCTAGAGGTCTCTGTGCAGAGTCAGAGGCTGCCAGAACCACACCGAGACCTGCAGCCCGTCCCCCAGGAGGACTTCTGTGAGAACATGTCGACCCAGTCTGACAACCAGTCAGGTACCTGCGAGCACACACCTGTAGATCGGACAAACGTTCCATTCATTTTCTGTTTGCTTATCGCAGCAAAAACCCAGAAATAAGATGACAGTTGTGACAGTGAAAGAAAAGAAAAGCAAATTATTTCTGCATATTTGTGTTGTTGGAACATGAGATTACCTTCCAGCACTAAATGAAAATAAAAGAGAGTTGCCACCTTCCTGCAGGACCTCCCCGGGTCTCTCCTGGTGGACAGAGATCCTCTGCAACTGGGAAATATTTCACAGAAATAACCCAGTAGGAAGCAAACAGAAGCTGACTCCTGTCTTAAAGATTAAGAAAAAATCAAATACAGAGAGAAATGATGTGAGATGACAGATGATGATAGCTGGGCTCTCATTTACAAAGAAGTTAGACTTTAATCTCAGTTCTAAACTCATCTCTGATGGTGGGGTTACATTTGATTAAAGAAAAAAAAGATGCTGAGCCTAAGAAATCTGTGTGATTTTCATAGATATTATGCCAGAACAAAAAGATTTTATTTGGGGGAAAGGAGAAGAAAAAGACAAATGGAGAAAATCTTGTTCATTTAGGCTCGGGTTGAAGAGGTTTTACATTTGAAAAGATGCTTTGTGTGGAGCTCTGGCCACTAGAGAGAAGACATTTGGCACTGGTTCAAAAGGTTTTTCTCCTCCATTATTCGGAAAAATAGATGAAATGAAATCCTCAGAATCCTCCACCATCAGCCACCAATTAGACGGATGAGGAAACGTCCTACTTTCTTTATATTTTTTCTAGAAAAACCAGGGAAGAGGTGAAGTGATTTGTTACATGTGCAAACATAAATACTGAATATAAGGGAAAAAAGTTTGTACAACTCTAACAAGTTGGTGTCTTCAAGAATATCTCTCCAGACCTCCTGAAGGACTTTCCAAAGCTCTTCTTTGGATGTTTCTGCCTTTTGTTCTGATCTCTGTCCAGATGATCCTGGGGAGGATCCATCCCTCCATCAGACCTGTTGCCATCCTGGAGACCATTTCTGATGAAGCTTCAACTGAAGCTCTTTTCTAGAGTTGTTTCTGTTTCTTAATTTCATCACTTTCACATCCTCTTCATCTTCTTTTATTTTAGTCCTGACACTTCTTCTTTTGTCCAGTTTCCTGAGATGTTTTAAAGGCACACTGGACACCGTGCTGAGAAGACGTTTTCAGCTAATGGGCGGGTACAAGGAATGGACTGAAAATGAGTGAAAAATAAACTAATGTCCGAAGAAAAACTTTGGTCCTCTTTAAATGATAAGAAAAAAATCTGTTCGCATGGAAGCACAATAGAGAGAAATGAGGAGATCAACACATTTGTACTGTACATGAAGCATTGCCTGCATACAAAATGTTTTTGTGTATATTTTCATTTTTAATCCATAATTTCTTTCAATCTGTTCCTAAAATTCATACAAAACTAATTAAGTTTCATACTCAACCAAATGACTTTGATTTATTTATTTTCTTTGCTTCATTTATTTGACATGACTTTGTTGTTAAGAGATTCATTCACTTGCACCACGGATCCAAACTTAAGTTCAGAATAGTTTTTCAGTGCATCACTGTCACACATGCAGACTGAAACCTGTGGACTTTTACATCATATTCATCAGATTTCTTTCTTTGCTCCTCCCAGCTTTGTCCAGCCTCTCCTCCCAGTCTCCCCCCTCCTCGCCTGTCATCACCCCATCAGCAGAAAATCCTCCTCCCCTCCTCTCCGCTCAGACGGCCCGCCCAACGGACCTCAGCCTGTCGCAGCACGAGACAGAGAAAGTGGACAAAGCGTTGTGTGATTCACAGCGCATGGATGAAACTGAGGCAGAGCCTGTTGGACAGTCGGAAGAGGAGTCTGACAGCTTCATCCAATCGCTGAGCGGGCCCTGGGAGCCGAAGGCGTGGCCTGAGGGACGACAGGTTCTCACTCACCTGGTGGAGGGATTCGTCATTCAGGAGGGGCTCCAGCCTTTTCCTGTGAGGACACATTTGTTGGCATCAAACAAAGAGTGATAGTGATTAAAGATAATTATAATAATAATTTTACAAATATTTATTTATTTATATTTTATTTTATTATTTGTTTGTTTTATTTTACTTTTTTTTAATAATATATTGTTATTGCCTTGTGATAATAATTATAATAATACATATTATTATTATTATTATTATTATTTTCTTTGTTACTTCATTTATTTTATATGAATTTATTATTATGATTATTATCTTCTTTTTTTTACTAATGAAAATGTTTTTTTTGCCAAGATTCTTTTTTTTTAGACAAAGAAGAACAAAAATCGGAATTCACTTTTTTTGTTGTCTTCAATGATGTTTTGCAGGGTTTTTTTTATCACCAGCTCTTGAGAATAAATGATAAATTTCTTCAGAAAATCCAGGAAACGTTTATTTGTAATTTTTGTTTACCTGTTTTTAAATCATAAATGTTTTCCTTTCAGGGCTTCTGTATAATTTAATAAACTAGGTTGACAATATCTTTCTATGTTTTACTTTGTCTAACAGTTGACAGTTTTGGAAACTTTATAAAACCGATTTTAGTGGGAGGAAAGGATTTTCTTGAGACATAACTTCACGTAGACGTAGTGTTTGTCTCAGCTGCTGATTATCACCTTGTATTTACTTACCTGTGTTGTGTTGATGCAGGTATCCCGCTCATCCCTGTTGGTTCCAGAGCAGGTGGCCAAACCGCAGGAAGTCAACGGGACCAATGGGAGAGAAGCGCTGCCTGTGAAGGACACGATAAAACAGCCCGAACACTCGACGGATTCAGATGAAGAAGAGGGAGGAGACACAGACGACCCCGGGACCAGTAAGACTTTAAGGAGCTGTGCAACTTTTAAAATGCACAAAATTTCCCTTTTTACCTGATTTATCAGCTGGTGAGAGCCGATGAACACAACACGCGTCTTTGGTGTTTATTCAAGAGAGAAAATAGGAGTCAAACCTGAAAGCTGAGTCATCGTCTTATGTGGAAAGAGTGTAAAGTTTAAGATGTGTGGTGTATTCAGGGACCAGTGTGAAAAGGGATGGTTTTATATCACAATTTGAAGTTTGAATTTTTATAAATCTTATATAAACACAGTTATTAAGTGACCAAAAAACTCAACATGAAAGATTTATCACATCCTGAGACACATCCAACCTAACAAAGATGTTATTAGCTGCAACCCGGAGAGGTTTCAGGTTTTTATTGAATGACACAACACCGCTGTTCGCATGAAAAAAGGATCCATCAATGCAACATTCAGTTAATAATAAAAATGATTTGATACAACTTTGATCATCCTGCCGGGTGAAATGAAAAGAAACCAGTAGCTGCTTGACAAGTTGATATTCACCAGAGCTGATCAGCTTTAAGCTGATCACCAGCTAGAAAGTGATTTTCTCCGTCTTTGGATTGGCTGCTTTACTTTGAGTATGTGACAGGAAATTAATATTTCATTAAGTTTCATACAATGAAAACGCCACATTTCAGTCAACACGTCAACATTTCATTCTTACAGAAAAGAAAGGGACAACAGCTCTGGCTTGTAATTGGACGGAACCGCGGTTCACTGCCTCAAGCTGCTGTCGCTTCCTGTTTCTGCGTACCAGCATCTCCAGTCCCCTAAAACTAAGAGCACCTGCAGCTTTCCTTGAGCTGGCTACTGATTAGCAGGTTCAGCTACAGCATTAAAGGGAAAGGCAGATGAGAACGGTTTCATTTACATCAGACCTGAGGCCTGGCTTTGAAGTAGGTTCTGCATATCCACGGTATCCTCCAGTATTCTAACAATGGAGATCCCTTTAAGATCGACTATGATGCTGGTTATTGACTCGGTAAGTCAACCCAGCTCTGTCGGTCACAAACAAGGACTGCTGTCCGTACGCTTCCTGTAAAAATTAAATGTCACTGCATTTTGTGAAATACTGCATAATATTTTGGGCCTTCAGGGCCACCATAGCTTTGCATTGTTTTGGATTAAATAAAAGAGCTGAGAACATTTATTTGGGCTTTTAGAAATCTCAGATGAAGGTTTTCACTATTTTCTGATGTCAATGAATCATCTAAACAAGTGCATTCCTTGTCTTGTAGCTATTTTACTATTACTATATTTCCAGTTATCCTAGTTTTGTGATATGATTTATTTATTTTTCTATGCTGATAAAGTTCTTTGTTAGTTGTTTGGACTGAGATGACTAAATCACCAGAACGGTAGACCAGAGGCCACTTGACCTCGGAGCAACACAGTTTTATAGAAAAGTCTAGATTTAAGTTCTCTTTTTGTGTAATTTTTGTTTTTATTTTTACTATTAAAACAGCAAAAAGGAGAATTTGGTTTCAAGACTTTTGCTTGCTGACATGCGTGTGTTGAGTGTAAAGAAGCCTGAGGTCCAAGGTTAGTGGGTCAGCCACAATTTCATAATGATGACAGTAGTTTTTAGGATCTCAGACAGCAATTTGCCACTTTTAAATTTAGTCTGATTTCAATAACAAGAATGGAAAAATTTTCAGGCACGAAACCAAGACAGCATGAAAAGCAGAACATGAACTATTAATATAAACACATGTTCAGCAGATAAAACAATAGACGGATAAAAAGCAGCAATCTTTAGGACTAATTTACTTTCCATTAAGATTAAACAAGCGATGATGAAGTTTTACAGAAAGTAGACCACAGTGCTTCTGTTTCATATCTTGGACCTTGCTGCACAGTTTTGTGCATTTTTTTTAATTGGAAAGTGATAATCTGTGTAGCCAAACACAGCTGGCCATGAACCTGTTTGTGTCACACACACAGGGTCGGGCCACAAAGACCGAACGGTGCTGCACTGTCAGTTCTGCGGGAAGAGAGGCCACGCCCACAACTTCATGCGGTCCAAGCGCTTCTGCTCCACTTCATGTGCACGAGGGTAAGACATTTCGTTCAGGGCAAAAGAAAAAATGAGGAGGGGGTGAAGCTGTGGTGGGATGTGACAGAGGTATTGTGTATGTGTGTGTTGCTGTTGCTGCAGCAGTGCTGGCAGGATGTGGTGTGCGGTTCCCATGCAGAGGCACACAGGTGTGACATGCAGAACTGAGTGCGAATTAAAGCAGCAGAAGGAGGAAGTCTCGGTTTCTCTCACTGCCTCTCCTGGTTTCTCTGCAGGTTTAACGTGCGGCTGACGAAGCGCCTGCGAGCTCTGAGCGCAGGCAGCCGATCGGAAAGGCCTCGTCCGGCCCTCAACCGGGCCGAATCTGTACCTGGGAAACCTCTGCTGCTGCGGCTGGTATGAACCTTTAAAACCAGGGCTACTCAGTTCGGTCCTGTGGGGGCCACCGTCCTTTTCAATGTTTCCCTGCTCCAACACACCTGACTCAAATTAATGAGTCATTGTGCAAACTTTCAGAGCCTGTTGGATCCTTTTAATGTGAGTCAGGTGTGTTGCTGCAGGGAAACATTACATTAGAAAACACTCTGAATAAAATTTCAGCTTTTAAGATATTTTCTTAATAAAGATATTTAAATATTTAATTTATTAATTTAAAATGCTCATGATTATTTTGCATAAAACCCTCTAAATATTCAGTTTAGTCAAATGAAATGAAAAATACTTTATTCATTTCATTCAAATTGTTCCCAACATAGGGTTCTGGGCCCTCAAATAATAATAATAGTAATAAGTTTATTGTAATTTATATGAAAATAGAGGAATCAAATAGAGGAATATATTGGTCACAGAAAACTCAAACCTGTTTTCAGGTTTAGTGCTTTGAGTTTTCAACAATACAAATAAAATTAAAAAAAGGACAGAAACAGGAGTCTGTGTTTTTGACCTAAGCTGAAAGAAATGAGATTTTAATCCAAAAAGCTAAATATAAACCATCACTAAAACCTGAACAGAAGCCATCATGGTTACAGCAGGCTGAAGAGAAGCAGTCATGGACTGTGGATGAATGATTGACAAGTGATATTAAGTGATGAATCACCAATCTGCTTTGGACAAGGAGGTGATGCTGGAGCAGATCCTATGAAACATGTAAATTAGCCCGACCACAGCTGTTGTTGACATGCTGTTGATGTCAGGTGAAGGACCAGGAGAGACAGCAGCCAATAATCAACAGTAAACACAATCCTGGACACTTGTCTTCTTCCATCTATCGTACGGAGGTTTGGAGATGCTGAGATCCTTCATAAGGATTATAATGCATTTTATCACACAGCAAAAAGCAATCAAACTTTTCTTAGGAAAGACATGTAAACTCAACGACATTACCAGCAAGCAGATCCAAATCTGATAAGAGATTTATGGAAACTGAAAAAAAAAGGTCCACAAAGAAGCTCCATCCTGAACAGCTGAGTTGTATAATTTTTTTTAATTAAAGTCCTCAAATTATTGAGGCTGTTTGAAAAGGAGCTGCAGCAAAGTAATAATTGCAATCTTTTTGGTTTATGATTCAATGTTTCCTCTCTTTGATCTAAAAAGAAAAAAAAAGTGATTTAATTATTTCAATTGACAATGATTTTTCACACACCAAATGTGTATACAACAGGTCAAACTATTGTTTCAGTCACAGTAATGTTACTTGTTTATGTATTTAGAGGGATTATGAATGAGGAATAAATACTTGACAATTGAATCTAACATCTTAGAAAGCCAGAGACTTTAATCTAAAAGTAACGATTGACCTCACATGTGTTTTAACAACCCCCCCCCCAGCCTCGGGATCTCTGGAGCGCCAGCCGACGTGAGAAGGAGGGGAAGGAGAAGGCGGCGTCAGCAATGGAGCGCGATGACGAGGAAGAAGAAGAAGAGGAAGAAGAGGAGGATGTGGAGGGAGGCGGAGAGGAAGAAGATGACGATGGAGGAGAGGAGGATCATGCGGTTGCCATGGCAGCCAGGATGGAGCACAGGGCTGCGCGGAGAGCGAGGCGGGCGTCTGCGCCCGCTGTCACGACCTCAACGCCCTTAACGCCCACCACTACGTACAAGCCCGCCCCCTCCCAGTGGAGTGTGGAGGAAGTGACCGCCTTCATTCACACGCTGCCAGGTTAGTTCACCTTCTGACCTCCTTGTGGGACTCACTCTGCCTCCTCTGGATTGGCAGCCTCTGTAAAACGTATTGAATTGATTTACACCAACCCTCCTCAGCTAACCATCTGCAGATGATTGGGGGGGGGGGGGTTGTGTGTGGCCTCTCAGGCTCCACTCAACCAATTGGATGTTTCGTAATATGATCAAATTAACCACAAGGTGAGGTAACGTGCATTCTTCTCACCACAAACTGTCAGCCTCAACAAAATAACCATAAAACATCTGGAAGAGAGAGAAAACAACGTTGTAGAGTCAGAGATTAGAATTTCTTGTTCATGCCTCATTTTATCATTATCACACAATTATTCATAGCTAAAGGAGGGATCTGGGTTTTATCACTCTGAGCCTCCTCTATCAAGGTAGTTTCAAAAAAATACTCAAACATGGTGAAAGGAGAAGGATTTCCAGCTTGCTGCAGAAAATTGAATACAAGGGAAAATTAAAAAGGAATTTGGGAGTGCACCGAGTATTGGACCTGGACCATGTCAGGCAGTGTGAACAGACAGGTTTACAAGCAAAGAGGGGCTAGATATACACTCATGGCTGACAAGACACACGTGGCATCAGTTAAGACTGAGCAAACAATCACAAGGAAGGTTAAGTCCGATATAAACAAACATACATCTATTATCTATATCTGCTCGGGGTCACGTATACATGAATAAAGCACTCAAAAAGAAACAGGAACTTTATCAAATACCAAACAAGCCGAAAACAGGAACATTCAAAGCCATGATTGCCAGTAAAGACTCCGTATACATACAGTACAGTACCATTTAAACAGCATATCAGCAGGAATATACACCGGATGATCTGCTCAGATGCAGCAGGGTTGTTTGCTTATAACCAAGTTACTATACAATTAATGAATTTCAAGGGGGAAAAAAGAAACCTTAGCAGAGAAACCTGCTGAATGTATTTTCTAACTGCGTGGTTGTTTATCTTCTCTGTAGCTCTTTCACCTTGGTAATGATCAATGAAACAATGAATCTGGATCATGACTGTGAGAGAGATGCCTCCTCTGTATTGGCGAACGATTTTCCCTCCTCCTTCGCTGCTTGTTATCATTTCTGGCCGGCTCATTCACAGATAAGAGGAGTGGAAAAGGGGAGAGATGGAAGGCACATGTCCTGTTGCTGGAGGCCAAACTACGTATTTTATGCTTATTTAATTCAGCAATGAGACCAAATATGCTGCACCCCCACAACATTTCTAAGCTCAAAGTTGCTCATAATACACTTACAATGCTGCCACTGATTGCTCCCATCTGTTCTTCTTTGTCAACATCTAAACATTATTCTTCTTCTTCTGCTTGTGCGTTATGGAGATGATGTCCCTGTTGTTCTGTAGGGTAGAACCTGCTGCTCTTATAGATGTAGATAGTTCACAGATCTTTATTGTTACTCACTGCAACTTCAACCTTTTCTTGACGAGGAAGCAGCCGTCCTAACATGTAGCAAACCAAAATCACAGAGAAATTCAGCTGAAAGACTCGACCAAGCATTCAGGCATTCAGACCAAACACAGTTCAAACTCCAAGCATTTATATGGGAATGTAACAAAAACATGAGAACAGCACCGTCCACTTTAAGAGCTTCTGCTCATTTCTCCACACAAACAAGGTGTCATCTGAAAGCAGAGCTTATTACGAAGATATCCGTCTCATCACTCTGGGACAAAAACTGTGAGCTAGCAAATAAACAGTAGCAAATTAAAGCACTAAATCATTTACTTTTGCTGTTTTTTGGTTAAAAAAAATTCTATTCCAGCTCTAAAAAACACTGTTCTCCTAAAAAAATACCCAGATTCTGAGCAGTGCTGGTTCACTGAACATCTTAGGTGGTGTGGACATTTAATACACATGACCGAGTTCCACCATTTTCACCAACGGATTGCTTGTTGGGTGATTTTATCTGAAATAAGATGCATAAAAACAAAGTAAATACAACAAATTAAACTGAATGTGTGCATTCACAAATGAAAATTAAATTAAAATAGATAACCTACATCATTAATGCATCCACTGAAATGGGTTTCATGCGGTTTTTAGGGAAGAAAACCGAGACTAAATATAAACAAACATATTTAAAACACCATGACATATTCAAAGCAAAAGGAAATTAGGATTAAAGAGTCCATTTCTCAACTCCCAGGTTTCCTTTGTTGGGATGGTTTTGGAGGGAAATGGTTAGGTTATATAACTTCCTGGACGTGTCGATGAGGTAACGGGTAATGGTGGGCGTGGTAATGCCAGGTGAGATGGTGGAAGACAACTTGTGATTAACACATATCTTGAACTTTCTTTTGAGACCTATACAGCACTTGTAGCTGTGATACTCTATTTATTTTGAGTATGTCATTTCAGACAGGAGGCAGGAAAATAGGCCTTGTCAAGAAGAGGTTAACAAAGTTCTGTATGCTTTTATTTCCTCATTTGAAACATGAAACCTTTTTTTATATA
>JBBBVU010000019.1:1792350-1810073 GCA_037177055.1 Atherinosoma microstoma
CAGCCTACGGAGCACACTCGTAGCCTTCGTAGGCTACGCACTTCGTAGTGCGCAGACCCTTAAATGAGACACACCCTTAGACAACACTTCTGCTAGTGAAGACCAGACTGACCTGATTTCTCTTTAAAAGTGAAAAGAAAAAACAGCCATGGAGTATTCTTACTTTAGCTGTTATTAGATTTAGTTGGGTTTGAATAATAAGCTGGGCATAGAGTATTAACAGGTTCTGGGTGATATTAACACAGACTGAAAACACTAAGAAAGTAAAATGGCAATTTTTGCAAAAAAATAGGGATTTGATTGTTACCCATCATGCCTGATTAAAACAAGCAGTGGTGACTTGGTCTCTACATACTTCATTTCAACATTACTTTTACTCTTCATAAAACATTTGACAACATGATAATCAACTATAAAACAATTAGTCCGATCCTCTGCAAAAAACAATCAATGGTAAAAATCTGTCCATTTATGTCAGTTTTGAGAAGATATTTAAAAAAAAAATGAAGACAGGCAAGTAGTTTTTCCCACATTTATTCTCCAGATGACAGACAGTTGTTTCATTCTGCTGCAGCTCATCACTCGTCTGCCTCAGACTCCTCGTCGTCCTGACTGATCTGGAAGTAACGCAGCTCATAAGTCTCCTTGTCAGACGCCACAACTCTCAGCCAGTCACGAAGGTTGTTCTTCTTCAGGTACTTCTTTGTCAGGTATTTCAGATACCTGGTGGAGAAAGCGAGGAGGTGTTCAGTCTCTGAATTAATCACTTGCCATAGAATTATTTAAACATACACAGTCTGAAAGATTTCCATCTTGTTTTTAATGTTGGTGACATTTATTTTATGGCTTGTCCGGGATCAGCAGTACATGTCCTCTCACCTTTTAGAGAACTGCTTCTCAGACGTGACATTGATCTTGTTCTTCAAGCGGCCAACCTGGACAATGTTACCTAGATTCCCAGTCTTTCCGTTCACCTTGATCCTCTCTTTGAGGAAGGTTTCCTATTGGACAGAGCACAATGACATACTAGGGAAGGGAACCCTAGTAAATTTGGAACTAGGGAAGGGTGCCCTAGCCCACACACCCGGTCAACTGCTTGATAACTTAATTGAGCATTTAATGGGAAATACAAAGCTGTGAAATATTACAGCTGGAATAAAATCTCTGTCCCAACAACTGCAGGCAAGAGAAACTTACAAAGTTTGCAGAGTCCAGGATCCCATCCTCTACAGGGTGGGTTAGGTCCAAGGTGAACTTCCATGAAGCTCCCCTTTTGGACTTCTTGCCAACAGCTGGCCTCTTCTGTTTGATCTGCTGTAGAATATAGAAAATCAAGTTTGTATGTTGCATTGCTGCAAATCACTATTTAACCCTTATGCCCTCCTTGTGACATTTTTGGCCATTTTGGTGAACTTTTTTATTCATTTGGTGATCATTTGGGCCGTGTTACAGCTAGGAGCGGGAATTTTTGTCTTCTATTTAGTCAAAGTTTTTATATCCAGTGTAAATTTCTTTCTGTCTTTTATACTCTGTGGAAGGATTTTGCACCCTCTCGTGGCCAAAAGTGTCCCTGCTCTAAAACTTCTATAAAATCGTCATATGTTAATATTTTTTTCAGTTTTTTCCCCCCATAAATCACTTAAGCTTCCATCCTGCTCGAAAATATCAAACTTTAAAACCTTTAATCCTTTAAATGCCAGTTTGATTATTTGAGGTACTGCTTCTTTCATTGCAATTTTTTTCACAAATTTTCCATATAAAAAATATTAGATATGTGTTTGATGGTGATTAGACACTTGGATATGTCGAAGTTTGCAATGTAATATCAGATAAAACCTCTGGTGGTCCTCGTGGCCAAAATTGGCCCATTGACTTAATTAAAACCACAGATTTTAATCTACCAATTATTATAGTTTAAAACAAATATTTTTTGATGTCAACATTTAATTTTCATGACAAATAGTTTAATCTGACATTTTTACAGGATTCCACCAGATTCAGCGGTTATACTATTGCAGACGGATGCAGGACATTCTGGTATTTATTATATTATGAAGCTGTTACTATCAGGGAGCACCAAGAGTGATGTATTTGTGTCTGTGCTAGAAAAAGAGAGAGCTTGAATTTTTAAGCACGTATCGATAATTTCAGGGCTCAAAAAGGGCATTGTTTGAAGGATGTGTAACTAACTTTGAAGAGGTTAATAAGTGAAAACAAGACATTCTTCCTTTGCTGTTCTCAAAAACAAAAAAAAAGTAAATCTTTGTTTCTGCACCTGGCAGTTTCACAGCCAAACAAACATGAAGCTTCATTTTATCAATCAAATACAAAATCAAATACATTTTGTTGCTTATCTTTGACATTTCCAAGTGTCTAATCATCACCAAAGACCCATCTATCAGATATTGAAACTGGCATTTAAAGGGTTAAAATCCTGAAAATAATTGAATGTTTGGTTTTATTTAGCAGGACAGAGGTTGTTTAAGTGATTTCTGGAAGAAAAAAAAACAATCTGAAAAAAATATTATTGCATGACGATTTTATAGCTGTTTTAGTGCATGGGGGGTGTAAAGTTTGAGGGCACAAGGATAAACTTATACAGGGTTATTTCTTTAAAATACATATTTACTTTAGCAGTAAGAATTCTTATAAGACACCTCTTTCTACTATACATTTCAAATAACCTATGTACATCCTATTCTACTAGTTCTCATTACTATTTCGACTTTTAATGTTTTACTACATAATGGGAATGTTAAGCTCCAGCTGTGTGATAAGGGCATGGACCTGTACTCATTGATATGAAAACCATCACCGACTTTTCAAAGAAGTGCTGCTGCACAAACTGATGCTAATGACGTAAAATTACCATCCAATTATCCAATACATAGTACAGTGCAATTACTTTTGTACTTAAAACATCCTAATTGTCACATATCAATACATTGTTTCTATTCCAATTCGATTAGTACCTTACTGACATTTTTGCTTGTTTTGTATCTCTAATGGGGCAAACTTAATTTGATCCAACACTTAAAATTAATCTTACATATAATAGTACATATATGTTCATGTCATTAGACGGGTACCTCTTGTAGGTTAAGCTGAAAAGAGCAGTGGATCATACGCCATTTCTAAACGAAATTCAATAATGGTCCACAGAATGGCAAATCCACTCTTCACATAAAACCATTTTCTGGGTCCGGTCTCCAGCGAATGGAACACGTGTAATAGCCTACTTGTACAAGCTAATGCTAACTGCTAGCTTCTGTTCTTTGTAAATGCACCCAAAAAACTATTATGTGTGTCTCAGATAACGTTTGAACATTTTCGGAACCGAAATCCAAAAATAAGTAAATAAAGACGATAAATTAACATTCGTTTGTATGAATGTATGAGGAGCTAACTACACTTACCGGCGCCATGTTGAGAGCTCGAACTAGAAAGGGAGAAGCGGACGTGACGCAGACTTGACGTACGGTAAGCCCCCTGGAACGCCCTTACCAAATATGGTCAAAGTCGTTTAATTAGAAATAAAAGCATGGATGACTATTGGTATTTTTAACCAAACGATATGCATTTTTTTCAAAACTTTCATTTATCTGCTAATTGTTTTGTTAAAATGCTTGATATGTAACACTAACAAATATATTTAATTATAATCATCCTTGAGCAAAGTCTGGTCAAAAAAAATAATAGTTTCCTGAGTTCTGGATTTGTTTGATGCAGCAAATGTGCATGAGGGATGACGCAAGTCCAAAGGTCAACTGTAGCCCAAACATACCCTGATAATAAACCTGCTGAGCTTGGTCAATCATTGACAATCTCTTCACACTGCTCCACCCTGGGCCTCCTTCATCCAGCTGCATCACTATTAACACGCACGAAATAAAAATCCTCGTGAAGCAGAGGAAACGCACTGCTATGACTAAGAAGACAACATGCTTCCCCTTTCCCAGCGTGGAGACGAGGGTGTGATTCATCTTCACATTGCAGTGTGAGGTATTCATGCAGGGTGTGTCAGAAGCTGCCATGTTGTCATATGCACAAACACAAAAAGATGCTCCTGCAGAGGGGATAGTACATGAACAATGTAATGAGCCAAAAAAGCAGCACATAAAAGAGTTTGATACCATTAAATCACAACATTAGTGATCAGCCCTCCACCCTCCTCTTTAAGTAATGATACATTTTTAGTCCATTCAGCTAGTTTTATGTTGGTTCTCAAATTCTGGATCATTTGGGGAAAGAAAAAAAGAAAGGAAAACAAAGGCATCTTTCCCCTTTTAATGATCATCAGTAGCAGCACATCTTGAAGATAACAGCCAACTCAAATCTTTCAATGTTGACAGTTGGATCTGTAAAACCTGTATTTTTCTGGTTTTCTGACATTAATATTTTGTCTCTGGTCAACTAAGCCCACATTCTCTGCAGAAAAGTATAGCAAAATGCTTCCAAGGATTACACAGAGGAAAATATTGCAATTTCCTTCAATTAAAAAAAGAAAAGAAAAAAAGAATGGGGGCAGGGGGGATACTTTTACTTCCAGTATTTATTTTATTATCAGCATTTGAACTGAAAGTATTTTAAAGCCCAGAAAATATTACTAGAACATTTATTTTCCTTAACACTTTTCTACCCAAAGTTTACGAAGACCATTGGGACAAACATCCTGCAATTAAGAACTACAACTTCAAAACATAATCAAATACTTTAAGAACTTTGAGCACAGCGTTCCTTTAACAAGCCATGCCGTTCCTTTGAGCCATTTTGACAGCCTGACTAGCAGGTATTTCAGAGACAGAAAACCAGACAGTTGTTGCAGTTTTTGTCCATTTGTATCATTGTTTTTATTTTGCCATCTCCAGTCAGGTGACAAAGGCCTCGAGTGAACAAAAAGTTTGCAACTCAACCACCCTCCCCATCCTGATTGAGTCCCTCAAAAGAAACACACCTCACTGCAAACTGCCCCCCACATTTCGGAGGCCCACACCGCTACACACTCACGCCTCTTAAAACAAAACAGAACACTCTTTGTATTTTGGGGGATGGCCGGGGCAGCAGAGCGAGCCCTCGACTGCCCTGGCGGGCCAGAGGTGTGAGTGCACAGGACCTCTCAAACTTCTACAGACAGGAGACTGGCATCACGAGGGCAAATCACTGAAGTTTCTGTTGTTCGGAGAGCAAAACAGGAAAAAAAAAAAGTCTTCTCTTTTCTTGGGTTTAGAGCTCTGACATGCTGGGCTGGACCTCAATTGCTCCTAAGTGCTAGCCGCCACCAATCCAAGTGATGAGAAAAACTGACCATGTCGCACCCAGTCCACTTAGGAACCAGAGCAAAGGCCATGCTGAACGCAGTATGGCTGCTAGAAGGACAACCTAAACAAGAATTCAGTTTCTACTGGAGCAACCCTACCTCCCACTGCATTTACAACTTAAACTGCCCCCCCCGTTCCCTCTAAAAGGCTTTAGACCCGCTATAGTCAATCTAAACAATATAAAAAATAATCATACAAAAGCTGAATCCCGTTGTTATTTAAACATTCAGGAATGTGAGTGGCGAAACCAACACTTTGAAGGCAAAAATAAGCAGGAATGAGCAACTGATCATTATTTTTTGAAGTTGTTTTATATAAAGTATTTCGTTACCAAACAAAACCTCAGGTGATCAGGCAGAGGACCACGCAGCGAGCTGCAGTGGAACATTCCCAACAGTAATGGAAAAGAGAAACGAGAAGGGGGAGAGAAAAATAAAAGATCATTGATGAGAGAAATCACAACAGAATGATTGAGGTTGTCTGTGAAGGCCGACGCTTTGGTGACAGAACCAATGAGAATGCAAGAGACTGGTTGTGGGTGGTGCTTGTTGCCAGGGCAGCAAAGTCCATCTCCCTATTTGCTGGCCAAGACCTTGGTAGCGACAGCACATTCCTCCCCCATGGCAGAAATCACGGTGACCTGCAGAGAGCCCACAACATGTTCGAGTCAATCATCTGAAACTTTAAACATGCAGCATGCACGCCTCACATTCTCCTCATGCAACTATCTGCTCCAAGTCAGGACTGAAACTTCACATCACATCTGATCTATATCAAGGTACCGTTTCTGCCCCAAGTGCTTGCTGATAATTTACCTTTTCTAGCTCTGATGTCACATAAACCAAACTGACTGTTTAAAAACAAGGAATTACACCAGTAACCTGCTTAACTTCAACTTACCATGAATTCTTCACCCCCATCAAACTTTGCCTCAATTTCCTTGCCGACTTCACTTTCAGGAACGCGCAGGTCCTCTCTGATGTCGCCATTATCGCTCATCAGGGACATGTAGTTTTCATTGATGTTAACCAGCTGGGAAGACAACACATCAAGTCTGTTAACACTGTCTGCAAAACCACACCTCATTCTGAGTCAAATAACTCAAACTGGCCTTCTATCCATCCTTCCTCTGCAAAGCTCAAATAAACTATAAACACCCCTTTTTGTTAAGTAAACATAAGAACTGTTTGTAGTCACTTTAAGTCTTGCAGCTAATGTGAAGAGGTCAACCCTGCAGCATGCCACACAACACCAAGCTTGGCGCACACCAAGCAGTCTAGTTTCCACTTAGTTTTTCTGTCAATATGTACAGATCACACAAACATTAGAAACTGGTTATTTTCTTGTTCACACATTTTTTTAAATAGAAATCCTGTGCAGCAGTAAAGCTGAAACTTTAGCGATAGTAAGCAGTCAATTAAAAACATTAAGACTGAAACACTCAGATCTTAACTGGTTTGTAACATTACACAATGCCTCCTTTAAAATAACCATTCGTCATTGCACCCTGTGTGATTAATGCATTCATATTGAGCTACAGCTACTAATACAATCACAGGGAAGTATGATTTAAATGAATAAGCTGGATAATCCTCAAAAAAAAGAAAAAAAAAAGAAAAAAAAGAAGCTTGCTGTAATCTGTGCAAAACGTTTTCAAAATATAGGGTAGTAAGAAGACATTGGGTTGTATCAACATTAATTACAAATTTAACAGTTTAAATATTCTTAACAATCGGGACAATTTGCCATCCAAATCTTTTTGGGCGCTGTGTGTTTGGTCTTTATCCATTTTGAATAGCTTTCCACCATGCCTATGACTTGTAAAAACACTGGATTTTGTCTCATACAGAAGCAGGGAATTTCCAATTATGGGAGATTATACAAATATCTTTCATGCTAAACAGAAAAATCACACGTAATGTAAATCAAAGGGATATTGTGACAGACATTCAACTGGTGAAACAACCAAGTATGAGAACAACAGGCCATTAAAGATAAGTGAAGGCTTTACAATTATAACAAAAAAAGTGATGCGTGTCTTTGTGCAATGTTTCTTTTAAAGTGTTCCAAGAAAACTTAGAAAGGAGGTAAAAAGCCATGATGAGAGAAAGCGAGATAAAACTAAATACCATCTACTTCTTTAGGCAAGGAGATGCCTCACATTTATGAGTAGACATATTCACATACAATATCCATGCTTTGTTATTCTCCTCTCTTAACTAGAAAGATAGTTTGTGCATGTGCCTTCAGATAATGCGCACTTAACCAGAATTTCCTTAAAAATTAAAACACGCTATTACAGTGTTTACTCAAACATTTGCATAATTAGATTTAATCGAACGGTACTGCTGTGCATCATAAAGCCAAAATACAAGTTGTCTATTTTCCCCTTTAATTCCTAACATATCCTGCCCATAAAAGCTGAATTTCTACTTTTTAAAGGAAATGATTTCATATAAATGAATGTAGAATTGTTTTAGGCTGTCATTATTTGGGGCAGTAAATCCCATCATAAACACCTGATATGCACTCAGCTTCAACCACACCATAGCTCAACTTCATGCACAAGAAAATAAAATGACAGCTTTGTAACCAACACAGATGGCAGCAGTCACATGTTCTTCCTGACCAAGTTACACAGTCTTTGGTTAACTGCGGTGGCACCAGCGTGAGAAAGTTCCAGAAATGTTTGGACCGTAAGTGTACCTGATAATCTGTCCTCTTGATGGAGGGAACATCCATGTTGTGGGTGGAGGGGCACATATCTTCATACTTCTTGTTGGTGAAGATGTCAATACCAACCAGATTAACCTGGAGAAAGAAGAGAACAGTTTATTACATGGTGACACCAAGTGTCCGTATTATAGTTAAACAAAACATGAGAAGGTAAGAAAACAAATGTCCTTTCTGTGCTTTCTGAGCTTTCTGTGAAGGTGCAGACATTTAAATGTCTGCACCTTCATATTTCTCATTTATTGTGACCAAGTCCCACTCGAGAACAAAGTACATGTGGTGGCACACTACTGTTAGAAAACAGATAAGACCTTTTCATTCCCAAAGCAACAGTTCAGACAACTTAAATCTGATCGGTCTGAAACGCGAGATCCTTCGAGACGGAGTTGAGCCTGAACTCTCTGGCTTATGGCCACATCCCTGGTCAAGTCTGTCCCCCTTTCCAAACTCCATTTAGAAATCTGCATATAGGACTTGTGGCAACTCAGTTTAAGAAGCTACATTTGTATGTTTAAAAAGGATAAACTCACCTTGGCATGTCCGTGCTTGCCGGTCTTAGAGGTGGACATCTCCACAATTTTGCAGGGACGTCCCTTCAGCACAACATAGCCGTTCTTGCGCAGAGCAGAGCACTGCATGGGGAAGGTGGCGGAGGCGCCAGACTCGCCAGTCGTGAAGTCAAGATCGGGATCTGCCATGGTGCTGGGTCAGTGGCGCTGCAGACACATTCGGAGAATGAAAAGGCATGAAATGGACAGGTGATACAGAATCATCTTGCGCTCCAATCTTGTTTGATGTTTTGGATGATTACACAGATGTAATGACCACTGTTTAAGTAAAGCGTTAAATTCAATGTTAGTTTTATTTTTTGACAAATGTCCTCAATTACTGTGGTCATGATGGGGATTTTGACTTGCACGAAAAGGTATTCGCAACACAGAGCAACTAACGTTCAAATATGTGGGAAGCTTCAATATTTTTTTCATAAAATTAACTGTTGCCCTGTATTTTCATCACCAGTTGTGTTTACAGCTACCATAGTTTAAGTATAATTTAATTAAGTTACTAATCCTCCTCTTGACTCCCACGCCAGGTTGCTTTATTATACAGGTCAACATTTTTTTCAAAGCTGTTTAAACATGCAAACTATATAGTCACACAAATTGTCCAGGTAAAACAGTGTCCCCAAATTAGTGTTTTTACTTCTATACAGTGATATTTTAGTAGTGGGCTTATTTGAAGCCCTGGCCCCCTTTTTCCCCCCTTATACCACTGCAGCCTTCTCTGAGCCCCATGATGCGGTCTTCTACTTTTACATTTATCGCGAGATCTCTATAAGGGAAAGGAGCTGCTCATGTTGTATCCAGCAGATTAATTTAGGTCCGGTCTGAATATATGGACGGGATAAACCTGCAGCGTCCCTAAAACGTGGAAGCACGGACAGCTAGCCGGCTCAGCACGAGGCTTCGCTGTTCAGCCAATCCACTGCCAGATTTATCGCGTAAGCGATCAAAATTCAATTGAACTTCACAACAGACATTAACTTGTTAGGAGAACTGTCTCCGATGCATTTGCTATATTAACTTTAACTGCCTTTGGGGGTTTAGTGGGGTAATATAACATGAGCTCGAGGGGTTACAATTTAGCTGGCCTTTAGTTTACAACATAAACAGCGTCACAGAAAAAGATACAATTCCAACTAATGATACATGCGCTAACATAATTGGTACGGTGGGTGTGTCATTCAAAGTTATGTTACATATTTTGACAGCTCAACAAAACGGGGTCTTGGGGTTTCCGAGCGACACATTTTACTACCGTTATCTAAATGTGCGAGTAATGCTATGCTAGCAGAGGCTAATGCTGCTAGCAGTCCATTCAGCTTCGTCCAAAAAGAGCAAATAAATGACGCCCGGTCGACAGCAGTTTCTGCACGAACCCTTATTTAGCTTATATCAACAAACCCTTGGTACAAAATGACAAGTGAAACTTAAAACCCTGCAGAATGACAAGCGACTTCTACCGAGCGCGCCGCTGAAGGCCGCATGTCCCTTTGATTGAGCCTAGTGGTGTTGGTTAGAACATGGACACCCACACCCTGCCCTGCCATCGACTACATCCACGGGGAAACGAAATAACTACTTCGACTGCTTTAAGAACCTCTACGCAACTACTTTGGTACCGCTTAATTCGTTATGAGTTCATTTAAAAAGCGACAAAGTCTTCCATTTATTCTCTCAAGGCAGAAACACGCGCCATGCCACACTTACCTTCCAAGAAAAAAAGAGGACCGAAAGTGCGCACGCGCGGCCAACTTTACTGCAGCATCCGTAGAGGAAGAAAGGAGGAGGGGGTCGTTTATGTGTTCCGGTAGCAGCCGTGCAGGAAAGGTTGCCAGGTCTGAGCCAAACATGGCAACCCAACAACTCATCAATTCCGTCTCATTGTGTACTTTTGTGGTGTGGATACCAAAACATTTCTGGTCCGGGTTTTGAGGAGGATAAATCACCCAATAAGTTCTGAAGCCACTGATTTTCAGTCCAGTTCTTGTGCATTTGCAATACCTAAATCCGTGTTTCCCCTTTTCCAGTTTCCTAAGGAAAAAAAGGAAGTTTTTCTTTAAACAATTTCTTTGTAGATGCAACAAAAGAAAAAAGGGAACAAATGATGTGTCCATGTGACAGATTGCTGCTGGTAAAAAGTGCCTAAAGATACAACTTGAAATTGGTCCTTTGCCATTTACTTTAACAAACAGAAAACACATTCCTCTGAAGATGGTCAGGCACTCGGACTGGGCAAAAAAAATGAGTGAATCAGCCAATGTCCAAAGAAAAAAACTTTGTAAGACCCTCAGAAAGCCCGGAGAACTATTGCTGAAGATTTCTGTGAAATATTACTTTTTAGATCCAGTTTATACATTATTAATTCACATAAAATAGGGCATATGGAAGCAATAAATCAAAGTTTACTAAAGGAGAACAACTTGCACATTTCTATTTATTCATACTACTTTTAGTTGGTGAACATCCAGTTTATATACATTGTATTGCTGGAACCAGCATTATAAGCTCAATTAGATTACTCTCCCAAAACCCCACATTATTCTGCCTGGCCAATTTCTTACAGCCTGAAAGGCAGGAATCCTCAGTTCTGGTCCTCGAGGCCCGATATCTTGCAGGTTTTTAGAAGTTTCCCTGCTGCAACACACCTGACTTAAATCAATGGGTAATTAGCAGACATGTGCAGAACTTGACATCAAGCTCTGGACAGATTTTAGGATTGAGGATCCCTGGTTTATAGCATTATAAACACTAGATCAGAGATGTCCAGCTCCAGTCCTCAAGGGCCGGTATCCTGCGGGTTTTAGAAGTTTCCCTGCTGCACCATACCTGACTCAAATCAATGGACTATTAGCAATCTCAAGCTCTGCACAAGTCTGGGTCTGAATGAGGCATGTTGCTGCAGGAAAACATCTAAAACCTGCAGGACACTTGCGCTGGAGAGCCAGGATTGAGGATCCCTGCTGTAAGGAGTAGCACCCAGTGTGTGTGTAAGCACCACCTCATCTTGTTGCCAGCATGGAAATTCTGACATTAGTTGTACAGCTCCAGTTCACAAGTAGTCAGGATGGGTTAGTGCAGGTTCCCTAGCATAGTCTTTGTAGAACTTGTGGACTGTTTGACCTAATCTTTCTAAATTTGTGGTTCTCTGCAGATTCAAAGCAAAAATCCTCAGTCATAGCAGCGATGGCTGATTATGTTCATGATATGCCTTTTTAATACTCGAATAATATCTTATGGACAAGGCAAAAAAAAAAAAAAAAAAAAAAAATGAAAGCAGTTTAAAATTGTTGATTTTAAAGAAAAAGGACATCTGACACTGTTTAACAGCATGGTGCAAAAAAAAATCTTGATCCATCTGTCTTTTCTTTTTATTTCTTTCTACCTTCCAAGGAGCAAGACCTTCTTTTAAAGTGGTCTTGAGCAACAGTTTTCCAGGCTCTCTTAAGGTTTTTAAAAGTTTTTCTTTGGACATTCTCTACTTTATCCTTCACTTTTGGTCCAGTTCTTGTACCTGACCATTTTCAGAGGAATTTTTTAGTTGTACTTATTTATTCTACTTGTCATATTTCAGTATTGACCTTCAAAGGGTCGCACTGTTCTTTTAATACAGCGCTGTAAGCAGCAACGTGCACAATGAGACATAACTCTTCTCCAAATGAAAACAGTCGACTTCTAAAAAGCTGTCGACTTTGTGTACCGTTTCGACTAATCGATTCGCCGTAAACATCCCTAGTCCAGTATATTTTTTCTGCCCACCAGGGGGCAGAAGACTTGTATCCAAAAGTATACAACAGGTTTTTGGGCAAAGTTTTTACCATATGGTGATGCAACAGGTCAAAACTGTATGTATTAAATATGATATATTTGGCATTAAACAGTTAACTTTGCCATTCAATGAAAAGCTTTTGTCAAATTCAATATTTAATTATATCTAATGCCGACTGGTGGGCGGCACCTGATCAGGAGTTGACCAATCAGAGCACACCGAGGTCTTATTTTCACAGTTTTATACATGTGAACTTTAAACAGTACAGGGGATCAGATTTTTCTCCTTTAGACTTCCTCCTTGTGCTGTGTGGGTAAACTCTGTTGTCTACATCTGGTGTGAGAAAAAAAAAAAAGAGGACAGGTGTTTGTTGCTGTACAAGGAGAGGACATTTATTGAAGAATTCCCAACATCACAGATGTGTTTTTACCAGATTGAGGTTGTCTTTTGACTGGTTCCAGTGATTCGGACGAGGTGAAAACATACACACACATGCATGTCGCACACCTGCACGCGCACCTACTCACCTACACACTCAAACACACTCGCACACACTCACAAGCTGACAGTCGTACATACGTTCACAGTCTGGATACGTACAAAAATTTAAATACAAATAATACCACAATAAAAACATTGTATTTCTTTTTAGAAATTCTTACAGTATAGCTATGTTCTCTATTTTGTAGAAAGACAACTAAGCTTTAATAAGTGAACATTATTTTTGTCCTTCTCTAAAATGATCAGCAGGATATCATCATAATGAAAGTTATTACAGTATATATATATATATATATATATCTTTTAATCTATGCTTTCTCAGATGGACCACGCCTCCTCACCTTAGTTCACAGGTTGTTAATCAATCCTGCAAATGAAAAGGCTTCAGCTGGCCTTAAAATACCAACACTCGCTTGTAACCCATCCTTTCAGATCTGTGAACAACCAAACATAATTAACCAAGTAAAAATGAACCAGTTTCTTCCCACAAATACCAGCATTTACAGTCATCCAAATGTCAGTTCCACTCCAAAAAAGTCACACTCCTGCACTCTCTTGACATACCTAAATGAATGTTATCATTTCATGTATAATTATCCAGTGTACAATCTTGACTGTTACTTAATAGATAAAAACCCAGATGCTAAGATATGTTGTTCGGAGTTTGAAAAAAATGCTTTAGGGTTCTCATCATCCAGTTAGCACAGTCAAACCCACGAGCGTATTGCCTTAAACTTGCAATTCATAACGAGTGAAGACAGGTAAAAACATGTATGTCTCCATGCAGACTGCACAACTTAATAAAAACAATGAAATTACAAAGAGAAAAGTTTTGTTTGATTCCCTGCTTGGCTTGCTGCTCTACTACAGATCAGACAGATTTACAGGGGTATGACCCAAAAGAAAAGAAAGAAAGAAAGAAAAAAAAAACTAAGAAAAAAATTATTGTTTTCTTCAGTGTTCTCACCTGTTTTACAAAGTCTGTCCTTAACATCAAAGTGAGTATTTACACAATTGCGGTGCACGCAGAACAGTATGAGCAGGGAAAAGTTGGTGAGAAACGAATGACAACAAAAGTAAAAACTGCCAGGATTTGGAAACTACTCTACAATCTAACTCTTCCAGCAAGAAATGACGTGAAGATCTTCTTGTTTTGTTGCAGCAATAGTACAGTATCTACATCATTTCCTCCCCCTGCCAGAAATATACCAAGACAAAGCAGCCATAGTGGCTGACTGTGCAGCATCTGCAGTGATGTGTGAAATGTCTCATTTCCTCTGTGACACTAACTGCTTGTTTGAAGCATTATTCTCTCCTACTGAGAAGAAACAGAGGGTGTTTCAGCAGCAGAAGCACTCAAAATGAGTGTTCACACTATGAGCACTATCATCCCCGAGTCACAGTTGCTCCACTCATTTCCAGCAGATAGAAACAAATTCATTGAGCCATTTGGGCTCCTGCTGGCTGATTTAGCTTTCTAAAACGGAAATACGTAAAGAAACCATCCATAATCTGTGCTACATCCGTCACAGCGGACGCAATCAATCCATGATTTGAGTTCAGCATTTGGCTTGTTGCTTTTGTTCCAAGCTGTTTCCAAAAAAGGTGTTTTTTAGGTTGTCTGAGCAAAGGTTATGCAAACTTTCTTTTTCACTTCTTTTTTTAGAGGGCTTGTCGAAATGCAGCAGACAAATGCTTTAAACAATCTCATTCTTACATCGTAATTTCTACAGCACGTTAACTTTTATCTAGCTAATAATGCAGTCAAGCTTAAGGAATGTTGGACACTACATCTAGTAGCAGTGCTGAAGCGGGACCTTCTCATTTAAAGTTGTTTTATGAATGCACCAGCGCAGGCTTTGATGGAATTTTTTTAAAATACTTGTATGCAAATGACATCCATTGGGTCTAAAAGACAGTATTCTTGCCCAGAGGGTAAAAGTGGTATTCTGCTTGGAGTGCTCAAGTCCCAGAACTCCACAGTACTATGTCCCATTTAAGAGGGTTTCTTCAGAGGAGCTCATGAAAAAATGAGATATGAACTAGAACTAGGTCATTTTAATCTGTGAGCTGAACTTTTTTTTACTTTCTGTGAAGCTTGAGGTGCAGCACACTGTCTGCATCCTTCTCATTTCATGAAGATGAAGACCGACTCGCAGCCTCAAGTGGCCACTCGAGGAACTGCAGTATTTGGCATCGGGGCAATAACTTTCATTCTTAATCTTTGAGGCTGCTGCTTTAACAAATGTGCATGGAAATTTTTTTTAAAAAGCAGCAGGAGCAGCAGAAATTGTCAGTTTGGGCATTTCAGCAGCAGAGATACACTGACTTTCCTGTGTGTGTGTGTGTGTGTGTGTTGTTGTGGCAGTCGCTGCAGGTTTAAAGATCAGACGCAGGCTTTGTTTGGTCTCAGCTAGCCATCAGTGGCTTTAACAGTGAGACATGGGAACAGAGTTATGAACTGACAAAGATTTCCCCAACATTTCTCCCACGATTGTCAACTTTCATCCGGTATAGCCCGCAGTCATTCAGTGTCGAGACCTTTCTGTCTGTTGCTTCTCAAAACTTCGCAACCCTGATTGTAAGACTGAGCTAAAAAGGCGGATTTTTTTGGTGCGGATGTTCTTTACTCTCAGGCGCTCTACAAAATATTAAAATCTAATCTTATCAAACTGAAATCAGTGAAGCAATACTGGCTTTGCGAGGTGAATATACAGTAAGCACTTGCTCGAAACTTGCGCACCTATTGTTAGATTCAGTGACAAAATCGAGTGTTTTTTTTTCTCTCTCTCCTGTCTAATGCTACTTTGCTTTTTCACTACAACAACAAGAGCACAGTGACTGATTGGCTGCAGTCAGGACACCCGAATCGTTGCCAGCGATCTTCCAACATACTCGCAGTGTGAACACCCTGAATGAAAGTCACTGATGTGCTACACAAAGAAGTTCTCCGCAGCTCAAAGGCTACTCGGCATGTCCTTTAAAGTCTCCAGATCAACCGTCAGCCCAGTTCAGAAGTCCTCAGCGGAGGTGCAGGCGACGTCAGCTGGCAGAACATGGAGTCACCTTTACTCTGCGGGTGGTAATGCCATCCATCAGGCTACAACTGAGTGTCTCTAGGTTGGGTACACTCATGTGGTTTAAGTCCTCCTCCGGATGCTCAGTCCATTCAGCAGCTTGTTGTTTTCATCCACGAGTACACACACACACACACACGCACACACACATTTACACACGCAAACACCATTCTCCTGTAATCCCACCCTCCTGTTGGTGGCTGACTCAGGGTGAGGAAGAGGAGGGTTGTGGATTGGAGGAGGGTGTTGGTTACCAGTTCATCATGGAGCTTCTGTTGAGGGTCATAAAGAAGACTTGGCTGCTGCCTCCAGAACGCACAGAGGCAAAGAAAACCTGCAGAGAACAAGATGTCCAGGAAAGTGTCAGCGTCTGACTCAGGTGTGTTTAGGTTTATTTAAACAGATATCTCATTTGATGTGTTTTATTTATTTACCTCCTGGTGAGTACATTTTTAAATGCATATCAGTGTATCTGATTAAGATTTGTTATCTTTGTTAAGGAAGAAATACTGTTTCAACACCCAGAAAATGGAGTCAACTTGTGAAACAAAAGGATAAGTTGGTTGCAATTTAATAGATTAACGGGTTGGCTTGAATTGATTGTCTATAAAGTGCCCTGAGATGACGTTGTGAATTGGGACGATACAAATAAAGCTGAAATGAATTTGAGCCACTAGATGTGTTTCACATTCTAAACTGAATCTTTAACAATAAAAAAAAATGTCCATGATAAGAGCTTGCAGTGTAGTTCAGTGGTTTCCAACTTTCTTTTTTACTGGAAATCCCCAACGTTTGTCGCATGAATCATCAAAACTTTACTGGCATCCCTTTCCAAAAGGATCAATAGCGTTTTTCCTTTAGCGAAGAGCTAATAGCCACCTTGAGCTTCCATACTGCTCATCAGGATGTGATTATTATTCTCTGATACAGGATTTAACCCTTTAAAGACCGACCCAAGAAGAAATGGAGCGAAAAACGCCATTTTTAAAATCTGAAAAATAATTTTTTTTATTATAATAAAAAAAGGCTTTATTTGGTCCTGTATCAAAATGTAAAATAAAACCCAACACATTATATTTACCGTTTATTACCGTGTGATTAGTCAAAATTATCATAGTGCATTATTGTATTATTATCATTTTATCCACCAGGGGGCAGAAGACAAGTATTAGATTGTGTACAACAGTGTTTTGATGCAAGTTTTTACCATAAAGTGATGCAAAAGGTCTCAGAAACTGTATACATCAAATATGATACAAACAGCATTAAAGGGTTAATTGTATTTTTGCAAGGTACTGAAGACCCTTGATATTGATGAAAAGGTATTTAATGCCGCGATGGTTAAGGTCTCTGCTTCTTTTCTAAACTAGTGACTATGTTATACTATGTATGATAGCGGGAAAATCTGGACAAGCTGATGTTTTTTGACTGGGGATGACATGCACGAAGATTCAATCTGTGCACAGGCTGCGAGAGAAACCCCACCTTGTCGTTCCTCTCGGTCAGGAACTTCAATCGCTGAGCTCGCTTGTGCATGAAAACTCCATCGAGGTGTCCCGTTTCCACGGAGCGGATCTCAATGGCCTTCTCTCCCCAGCCCATGATCTGGTTGGAGTGGATGTAGGCTGCAAGGACAGGAGAAGGGTAAACATGCACACACACACACACAAACATGCACACGCACAATCGCGCACACACGCACACACACACACACACACACACACACACACACACACACACACACACACACACACACACACACACA
>JBBBVU010000019.1:1810173-1821495 GCA_037177055.1 Atherinosoma microstoma
ACACACACACACACACACACACACACACACACACACACACACACACACACACACACACACACACACACACAGAGGGGGATTGGAGAGGAGAAGACTCAGCACCAGTTTCACATCCAAGCCAATCACACCTCGAGGCCGCCTCCGCCTCACCTACGGGAGATTATTGCAGCAGTTTCTGACTGAATTGAACGATCTTGACATCAGAGATGAGGAAGACGCTGTCGGAGTTACAGAGACACAGGACAGCGTGACGGAACTTGCTGAGTGTTCATTGATTTGGATCGGTTTGACATCCGAATTTGATTCAATGAGCATCTGTGGTTGATGCTGGTGGTCTGAAACAAGAGGATGGCTGGCTTTCTTTTTAGCAGCTACGCACTAACATCCTTCTGATGGTTCACCCATGGCCGCGCATCTTAGAAATATTACAGCTCTTATGAAACAAGTTAGCCAGTCAGATTATTAACGCTGATTTAAAAATTGGATCGAAAACCACAAACTGGTCCAAGTTTCTTTGAATAAAAAGGAATGCTGTTCAAATTGTTTTGTTTGAAGATAGTTTTCAGCCAGATGTGAATGCTGGATACGAACAGACACTATAAGTGATGGCCTCGTCCTCTTGGTCACCCAGGGTCCATGCAGCTTGAGTTTATAGTTGCTGCTTATCATCCAAAATGCATTTAAATGCAAACAGGACCAACCAGCAGCTCAACACAGTGTGTAAGCAGGAGAAAATATTCAATTGCAGGTTTTTATGTTTTTTCCTGGGAGATGGGGGGGCTGAGGCCAGGCTTGGCTGTGAGAAATTCTGGTCTGACGGTAAAAGACATACAAACATGTTAACAGGAGATGATGGCATAAAAGCACAAGTGCTTCAGGACAGAGATGCTGTCAGCCAAAGACACATTTTTCTACAAATCAGGAAGTTTACTGACATCTAAAGGATCAAAAGAAAAAAAGCTGAATGGAAAAACGTGGATCACAAAATCTAGCATCCATCCTTGATTTTTTTTTAACTCTGCTCCACCACATTTAGTTTCTTCCTTCGTGTGGTTTGACTGAGCGTACCAACAAATACTAGATTTATTTGGATGTCATGGAGACCCTTCATCACACCACTGGGCTGCTGAATCTTACAAACATTTTGCCCGGTTAAACTTAAAATCAGAGCTCATGCACTCAAGGATAAAAGTAAAAATGAATGCAAAATCACTTTTAAATATCAGACACAACAACAGAACAAAAGACAAGCAGACCTGAATACACATTCACAAAAAAAGGAGTGAGTGGAAACTGAAGACATCAGACGGCGGTAGGAGTGAGGATTGGAGGTAAATCTTTGCAGCAGATGGAGGTTCAGTACTTACATTAAAGACATACACTGAGTTTTTGGGATGTTGCACCTTTGCTCAACTTACCTGTTAAAGTGATGAGAACATTGATACTGAAAATCTTCATGTGTGCCGAACAGATCGTGACTTTACAAAGCTAATCCCCACGTGTGATGTGTTTTTATTGGAGCATTTGTGCATTACAGGTTTTAACAACCAAGTAAAAGGATTTAGTTGATGAGGTATGTTGAGCCTACAGCAGGTCCCTTTAAAAGCAGCTACATCATCATGGTGACTTATCACAACATCCTCTATGGAGGTCACAAATTCTCAACAGAAACCATGTGTTATGCAGTTTGCGTGAGTCTTGACGCACCTCTAATTTCTGCCGTTTGCATTACCTCAGTCTTTTCTCCGTTTCTGTTCTTAAAGAATGGCTTCTTGACAGCCACCAAACCATGGAGATAATTTCTGATGAGACTTCAGCCAACAGTAGATGGATACACTAAAAGTCCACATGTATTTCTTGAGTTCTGTGTTGGGTCTTTAATGGATTTGTTCCTATTTCTTTAGAATATGACTTCTCAGGGCTCGAAATACCAAGTTTTATGCACGTAAAATTGGAGCGGTGCACCTAATCTTTGACTGAACAAGAACCTGTGCAAGTATGAAAAAAGAAGGCAAATTGTGAGGATTTAGAGCGGGCGTGCTAGCTAGGCTAGCGAGGCGGCCACAAGCCACTGATTCCAAACATCCTTTTGACTAATGCCAGATCCATCGTCAACAAAACAGACAAGTTGCTGCTAGTGAGTAACAGGACCACTCGGGACTGATGTGTGATTATAACATAGCAGAATCTGCTCATCTCTGATGCTGCTGTTCAGCTACACAGCCACGACTGAAATACTGATTAGGAGAAGAGCAAAGGAGGGGGACCCTGCGTCTACACACACAATGACTGGTGCACAAACACTGTTGTCTGGACTTGGAGGCAGTCCACGACAGGCAGGTGTGTGCAGACCGTTCCATCTGCCCACAGAGCAAACAGTGGTGATTATAACAGCCATTGCAAACGTTAGCATAACCCTCTCACTCCTGCATGATGTGATCTCTAGGCAGATGCCAGATCATTCAGATGGAGCCTTTATTGTTCCTGGGACTTAAAGAATGCCTAAAATCTGTACTTCCTGGATTTGCACAATCAATGCACTGTTCCACAAAAGGGGGGAACACTCCAGAACAACTTTACTCCAACCTGAAGCTACCTCCTCCATCTGGATATGGCTGACCACCTCTCCCTGCTCCTCTTTCCTGCCTACATCCTCTGTGGCAGGAAAACCAGATCATTGACAAAGACTGTAAAAAATCTGGCTTGAGGAAGCACTAAATCAGCTGCAGAACTGCTTTTGGAACAGATTGGAGAATATTCGTTCAACAGGAACATACCGACACGGTCTTACAAACATCAAGTACTGCACAGACATTGTAACTGTAAATAAGCGCATTTGAGTCTATCCAAAATGAAAACCTTGGATGACCCCTGTTGTGAAGTCACTACTGAGGGCCAGAAACAGACTTCAAGACAGGTAACAGAGCTCTTTACAGTGCAGCGTTTAGTACCTCAGGATAGGTACTAAAGCAGCCAAGCAGGAGTTGAGTAGAAAAGTTGAGTCTCACCTCGAAGATGACAACGCAAAGTGGGTGTGGGAAGGGATCCAACATCTGACCGGCTACAACGGCACCTCACCAGTTGCAGCTACCTACACAGATGCCCCACAAGCAGAAGAGCTAAACCACTTCTTCACACGATTTGAGGCATCCAGTTCTGCTGTTTCTCCAGTGTCCTGCCAACGGCCCTCCAGCCCCCACGCTATCTTTCCAGCAACATCAGGTGAGGCGTGTATTGTTGGCGGTTAACCCAAGGAAGGCTGCTGGCCTGGATGGTATACTGGACACAGGTCTTTGTGGCTGTGCTGATCAGCTGGCAGACGTTTTGACTGGGCTTTTTAACAACTTCCTGTCCTGAAGTGCTACCATCATCCTGGTGTCGAAGAAAGCTGGATTTCTCCCCCCATATGTGCTCCTAAATCAAGAACTTTCTGACCTACCCCCCTGCAGCTGGTCAAGGTGGGCCAGTTTTACTCATCCACTCAGCGCAGGCTCCCCCCAGGGCTGCATGCCGAGTCCCCTCCTGTGCACCATCCACACCTCTGACTACGCTCCCATCCACCCCTCAAACTCCATCATCAAGTTTGCTGATGACACCACACTGGTTGGCTTGATCACGGTGGATGCATTAAGTACAATCTAAGGGGGCATGTGTGAAATGAGTGGATTCTTTTTAAGTTCCTGGGGACACTTGTTCAGGCAGACCAAAAAGTGGACGGCAATTACCTCAGCACTGATTAAAAAGGCTCATCAGAGGCTCCACTTTCGGCGGGTGCTGCCTGTAGAAGATATTGCTGGTGTCTTTCTGCAGGGCCTCCATTGAGTCAGTGCTTGTGTGGTTTGCTGCCTGCTCGGCTGTAGAGAGAGGGCTTCTGCAGAGGGTAATCATAACTGCAGGAAAGATCATTGGATGCCCTCTGCTGTCCCTGGAGGACGATGTCAGCTGTCGCTGTTTCGGCAGAGCTCTGAGGATCTCAGCAGACACCTCCCACCCTGGACAGAATCTGTTTGAACTGCTGCCATCAGGAAAGAGCTTCAGGTCCCTGAAGTGCAGAACAAACAGACTAAAACACAGCTCTTACCCATGGGCTGTCAGAACCCTGAACTCCTCACTACGATCACTGCTGTTATTCCCACCGTCACAATGGGCATATCTACTGGCTGAAACCTGTGCTACGATTACAATATACAACATTTTACCTACTGATTGTTGCCTTTGTAAAACGCGCATATGCAAAGCTGCTGCTATGGCTTACAGTCACATATTAATGCTCATTAATGTAGACTGTGGACAAAAAAGTAAAAAATTATTTACTGTAACATACTGCAGATCCTATTAAAAAGAGGGCTGGGCACGTTGATGCATAGTAATCGGTTTAATGCGTTCATTAACGTCAGCATTTGTTTTATTACGCATTGACATAGTTTTTCCCTCAAAGTCGTGCTCCCAGGTCCTGAATACACAGAGAAACCACAAGTCACGGGAGGGGGGTACTGGCTAGGGATGTCCGTCCTGTTACATCTCAGCCATTGAGAGCACCTGTTTGTACACTGCAGCAGCGTTCACCTGAACAGGTGTCTGTCAACGTCCCCACATGAGGAAACAAACACGCATCTGACAAAAAAGGCCCATTTATGCCCCCTTACGTACGTTAACAGGTATGTCTGATTCAGAAGTTGACACCCTTCCTACTTCCATGCGTCTTTTACGTTGCTATGATTATGTCAATTCACCCACTAGTGTGCAATGCTGAGTTCAGAGTTCATGTCTGCATTCTGACGCCAGTTTCAGACACCGGTTGGTGGCGGTAATGCTCCGCTATAAAGTTGATTGCAAGCACCCAACACGCCCGACACACAGCCTTTCTTCAAAAGCTCCCGCCACATGGCGACAAAATAAATAATAAGTCTTTGTGACAGGACAACAAAGTAACAAAGAACGGTTCTTTGCTAATTTTCTGTTTTGTGTTGACATAGCACTGGTTCATCCCTTGACTTAGGAGCCTTTTTTTAATGCTTGAACGGTTTATAGGTCAGTGTTCAATAAAAATAAAATCACATTCTTCTGAACATGGTCAGGTACAAGGACTGGACTGAAAATGAGTGACAAAATGTCCAAAGAAAAACTTTGAAAGACCTTCAGAAAGCTGGAGATTTATAACTCAAGACCACTTCCATAGATCAGAAGAGGGTCTTGCAAGTAAATTATAAAGAAATGAGAGTTGGATAAATACGTTTACACAGCGCTGCTTATGTGTTATGTATCCCCTCTTCTTCTTCAGTAAGTGAAATGTCCGAGAATTGGAGCAAATATGAGTATACTTCCCACAAATCTGAACAGATTGGTTCCTTAGGTTTATACCATGACCTCCTGGCTGCGTATGTTGAGACAGGTGTTGGAACTCTGGTGGTTTGGAGGTGGAAGTGCTCAGTTATAGTCTTTCCTGTTCTTTAAAATCAAATGACCCACGTAAGTTTTGTTCTCCAATGGTCTGATAGCTTTAAAATGGAAGCATGGAGCAATGAAGCAATGATGATGGTAGTGCTTTTGTTCTCATCACTTTTGCACGTTGAGCAACTCAATCTCCCAAAAACCGGTTGTATCCCTTTAAGCAGCCAACAAAACAGGTGACACTACAGTCTTGGGTTCTTGTTAAAAGGTGCAACTAAATGCAAAAGATAGGAAAAAGTAGGAGTGTTGGTTTGAACGGAGGAAGGTGTGGTAGATAGTGAGGGTGATAGATGATCTGCTGAAACCGCTTATAGAGGTCAGAGGTCAGGGAGAAGCGAGCTGATTGGTTGACGTACCGACGGAGGTGGGCATCTCGCCCCACTGCAGCACCACGTCTTTGGTGATGCGTCCATAGGTGTTGACGTAGACGCCCTCGTCCTCATAGCACAGCAGCATCTCCATGCCGTCCGTCTTGGGCAGAACCACGATGGCGTGCGGGGTCACCTGACCCTGAATCTGCCGGAACGACACACGGGATTGGGGTTGGAGGGGGTGGGGGCAGGGGGTTGGGAACTGCTGGATCTCCCCCAAAACCCCCATTCCCCACCCTGAGAGAGAAGAAACTGCTGCAACAATAGAGTCTCCTGCTCCTCAACCACGCAATCGCCATGGAAACAGACATGAGCACAGCGTGATTCATGACTGGCAAAAGCAATGTGAGGCGGTTGCTATGGTTACTGTCTCCCTCCCCCGTCCATCTCTGACTGGAACCAGACTGGGGTTAGAGGAGGACACTGACTCACCTGCTCCATCACTCTCATTCAGCCACCAGTTTCTGTGTTTCAACACTCATCCATTCACCAAGGTGTCTTTTCATTTTTGCACTCGTTTTCTTTCTCATTCACTCACATTAAACCACCTTCTCACGTTCACACAGTTGTTTTCTTGCTCACCTATTCATTCAATCATTCACTCACTAATTCTTTTCCACACCACATCATGACATTTATATTATTTCCATCCCATATTCATTCTTTCAGAGGATTTTCATTCATTCATTCATAAATACAATCTCTTCACTCACCCAAAGTCTGCTTTTCACTGTCTTCTAATTTTTTATTAATTAATTGCAATTTCATTCACCCATTCAGGCACAACATCATCCACCCTCGTTGTCAATCTTTTATTGGTCCTTAATTCTTTATTCACCATTCATTCTAACAGCCTAAGCAAACCATTAGGTCTCCATTAACCTGAATCCAAAATTAATTCAAGTTTTCACCTGAATATTTAATGATTAACATTATGGGGACCTATCCGCCGTCACGTGAACGAGAGACGGGTCCCCACAATGTACTCATACCGGCACATACAATCTTACATGTGAGGGGATGTAGATGTCGTAGGTGTTTCCAGAGTCCACATCGATGACATGGAAGCCAACACTGGAGCCATAGATGACCTTTAACCTCTGGCCTTCCTCCACAGTCAGGTCCACCAGCTGGGGGCGATGCTGCAGATCTGTGAAAGACTGACAGAGTAAAGGGTGACTGATTAAAGGTTGAGGTCTTTGGATGACCAAGAAGTTGCTTCGCAAAAGCATAAAAAAACCCCGCTATCTTTCTTTTTTTTCCTCTTTCTTTTATATGCAGACCTGTCAATGATTCCTCATAAGTGCAAAAACACAACCCCAACTAAAAAAAACTAAACAGAAAACTAGCCACCTCTCTTTCTGTTTGGTTATTCGTGCAGACAAATGGAGGCGGTTCAGTGTGGCATCAACGTGTGCTTGCAGATAACAAGTCAGGATCACAGAGTGACCTGAGTAATAAAGATTTACTACCATCTTTAAAATCATATTTAGAACATAATTCTTTGCTCAAATGTGGTTCTTAATTCTGGCTTAGAATAAAAAAAACTGTGGCTAAAAACTAATAGATAATAATTTGTAGGGAAAAAAAACACACACTTCCTGCGAGGAGCGTGAGATATTGTCTGTCTTGTGTCAGTATAAGTGTAGTAGGTTGTTAATAATCTGGTTGGATTGCATTGTTTTCTGTATGGTGTTTCTGTGTCTCTTTTTTTCCCTTTTCTTTCTTGTTTTATATTTTTTTCTGTTCTCTTTTTTCTCTTTCTGTCCCCTCCGGTCAGGTCCAGCAATATGGTGTAAATTCAGTAATAAACAATCATTCAAAATAAACAAAAAGAAATAAAAAGAAAAAAGACTTCATATTATCAAGAGGGACTTTATACATAAAGCTCCTCTTGGCAAAGAAAATTTGCTTGGCACAACACAGCAGCCAGACCATCATTCTGCTTGCTACAATGCTGGACAAGACAAAAAAAACAAAAAACACAATGAAATGAATTAAAAGCACGAACTATCAGCGTCACAGTTTTTTTTTCACTCAGAACATTTTCATTTCCCGAATATTTTATTTTTCTTTATCCGTGAAATAGATCCTTTTTGTTAGTAAGGTAATAAAAGGACAGAAAATGAAAAATAAATCACCCACCATCCTGTTCATCCACACCTGTGTTGTTCACACTAATTATCTGAAATACAAATGTGTTTTCAAATCACCTCAAACATGCTCCAATTACCTTGAATGCCATAAACTTGTGGTAAGGTTTAGGTGCCCAGGCGTAGATTTCAACTGAGTTCTTCAAAGCGATTACCAAGAATTTAATCCTCTCATATTTGACTGCAGGAAAACATAAAGACAAGTTAGATATAAAGGGAAGGTAAATGGGATTCCCAGATTCAGAGTGTCTGAAAAAACACATTAAAAAAAAAAACTAGGAGATGCCACATGGAGCAAAATACAAAGAAAACCCATTGAGAATAAAAAAATCTTAAAATCACTGCTTTTTACATGAAAAGTGATAGTTACTAACAATTTGTCACCAAATTGTGTTAAACTAGTATTCTTACCGACTTTGTAGTGCACACAGCCCTCCAGGTCTCCTACAGTGATCCAGCCCTGTTTCTTCTCCACTTCAGGGTCGTTGTGTAATATCCTGTTCCTCAGCCACGACAGGTAGTAAACACGCAGCTTGTTCTTCTTCCCTGGTTTTGGAATAAATGCAAAAGAAAAAAGGCCATTTTTATTTTTTTGGCCTGCTGCAGAGATCCAACAACCCACTTAACTGCACCACTGCTTTTACTTTCAGGTGTTACATTTTAGGAGGACAAAGGAGAAGGAAAAAAAAGAACAAAAAAAACCCTACCTGATTCAACTAAAACTAACTCTAAGATCTAAGGCCAGATTATTATGCAAAAATGTCCATAAATGATCACATTAGTGGAACATTGTTTAAAAAAATGATCAGTGGAGGTATTGTTTCTGGACTACAACCTGTTAAAGAATCAGCTGTTTAGCTTATCCCAGCGGTGGCTTATGGACTCCAGTGTGATTAATTAGCTGGAAATAAAAATAGTTCTTAGCCTACACTAAAGTTTATACTCACTGGCCACTTTATAAGATTTATTATAGGGTGTTTTGAAGTGCTTGCTAACACAGGTCAGAGGAGAATTGGCAGACTAGTTGGAGATGATAGATAGGCAACAGAAATTTAAATAAGCACTGGTTCTAAACCAAGATATGCAGAATATCATCTCTGAACACACAACACGTCCAACCTTGAAGCAGATGGGCTACAGCAGCAGAAGACCACACTGGGTGCCTCTCCTGTCAGCTAAGAACAGGAAACTGAGGCTACAGTTCACACAGACTCACCAGAACTGGACAATAGAAGATGTAACGTCTCCATTTCAGCTCCACAATTAGATGGTAGGGCCAGAAAGCAGACTGCATGAGGGTTCAGGCTGATGGTGATGTAATGGTGTGGGGGGTATTTTCTTGGCACACTTTGCACCCCATAACTACTGTTGCAGACCATGTCCATCCCTTTATGAGCACAGAGTAGCATCTTCTGATGGCTACTTCCAGCAGGATAATGCACCATGTCACAAAGCTTAGATCATCTCCAACATGACAATGAGCTCACTGTACTCCAATGACCTCCACAGTCACCACATCTCTATCTAATAGATCACCTTTGGGATGTGGTGGAACGGGAGATTATCATAATGGATGTGCAGCAACTGTGTGATGCTATCACGTCAATATGGAGCCAAAACTCTGAGGAATGTTTCCAACACCTTGTTGGATCTATGAGACCAAGAATTAAATCAGTTCTGAAGGAAAAAGGAGGTCTACCCCAGTACTAGCAAGGTGGACCTGATAAAGTGGTCTATGAGTATAAAGACTATAGACTGTATCCATAGTTGCTGTTCTCATGATGATGTAGTACAAGCTACTAACATAAGAACTTCAAAACTTGTTGTTTTTTTTTTTTGTTTTTTTTTTTACTTTCTAGCTTAAAATTTTCATTATTTGTCTTTTTCAGGCCATTAACCCTTTATTGGGCACTCACTGAAATACTTGGAAATTAAAAATTTCAACCATAGAGAAGAGTGTTATTGCAATACTCAAGGATATTACAAGTCTTTAAAACTTGGTTCAGTTGGACTCAGCTCCCAGAGTCAGAACCAGAACCACATGGAGAAGTTGCATTCAGCTTCTATGCTCCACATGTCTGGAACAAACTCCCAGAAAGTCTCAGATCAGCAGAAACACTCAGTTTATTCAAATCCTGCTGCATTTACATAGTTTTTATCTGAAAGTCCAAATCTGTACCCTCTCTTGTTTTTAATCTGTTTTCCTTTCTTAATCTTGATTTTAGATTTTTTTTCTTCTGTTTTCATTTAATTTCTTTTTAAAAGTTTGTTTTGTTTGAATGTACTTTTTCTGCTATGTAAAGCACCTTGAATTGTCCTGTACATGAAATGTGCTCTATAAATAAATTTGCCTTGGTTACTTTTGTCTAACATAATAGCAGTCATACAGTAGTAAGTGGTCAGTACTAAACGTGTCTTCTCATTTTATGTTGAAACCCAAATCTTAATTAAATATCTGGAACGTAGCCTGATCTTTGATGATTGGTGAGGGGAAGTCCATGTGGTTCCATGATTTCATGGAGTAGTATGAGGGGGCATTTTGTATGTCCTATGAAGTGATCAAATATGGCCATTTGCCCAGTAAAGGGTTAAAAAGTTTTAAAAATGTTTAAAAAACAAAATATACTTCAACATCATAGCAGCACAAAAAGCTTTTTTAGACTGACAAGTTCTAAAAAAACAAAAAGGTCTCCCTTAGTTCTGTAATACTGACATGACAAGATGTCATTTACTGTCGACAGATAACAAATAGAGGAATGTCACGCACTCCAGCAAAGGGATAACAGACGTTTACCAACCTGAGATGGTGACCAGGACGTTGAGTCCCTCCAGGACGTCCATCTGCTGGAAGCGCCTTCGATTAATCAGGTTGTAAACTTTGCCCTGACCACTTCGATCCAGCAGCATCAGGCCATTCTCCGTCCCCACCAGCAGGTTCACCCCTGCAGACACAGAAATGTCTCATTTTTACCTGCTGCGTAACTGCACAGGATTAATGCTACTGTGAGGTTGTTGTCATCTCACCCCAGAGAGCTGCGCAGAGAATCTCAGAATTGAAGCGTTTCTTATATTTTCGGATCTCGGGCGTGTCGCTGTGCGGTCGGATGTTGGTTGGATTGACGTTAACCACAGAGATCTTCCTGGCTTCGTTGAGCCTCGCCTGTTCCTGCTCCTGTTTCAGGAATTCATCTGCGAACAGCGCTGCAGCACAACAACATCATCATCAAACTTTCTCACGAAGCTAGAAATGCTATCATTTGTACTTTTCTGCCATTATTATTATTATTATTATTATTATTATTATTATTATTATTATTATTATTATTATTATTATTATTATTATTATT
>JBBBVU010000019.1:1821595-1833065 GCA_037177055.1 Atherinosoma microstoma
ATTATTATTATTATTATTATTATTATTATTATTATTATTATTATTATTATTATTATTATTATTATTATTATTATAGACCTCAACTTTAAATGTTCCTTTCAATCAGTTTTCCTGTTCAGGCTGAAGGAAATGTATCACATAGTTAAAGAAATGTTCAACATTTTAAGTCCAGGGATTTTTCATGTAGGTACAAATGTAGGTTATAATTTTTGCTTTTTTAAAATTAATTAATTTATTTTTTCAATAAACCCTCCTTTAAACCTGTTTTAAGGTTCAGAGGTAAAAAGAATGTTTTTGGTACCTGTTACAGTTTTTTGGCTCAGAGTTTTTTGATTGTTTACATCAAAACAGACTTGGCTCATATGGACAGGGCTTAAAAATTCAAACTCCATATAACAGCGTGAATATGCGTGGTTTGTCTTTTTAGTGGGGATTCACAATATTGTATCTATTCATGCTCACATTGATTTTGATAAACAGTTGATGCCAATACAGATATAAAATAGTTAAGCTTCTTCAAATGAAGAATTTATTTATTTTATATTTTCATCATTTTGATGAATTACTTTAATGACAAAACTTAAATTTAACCTTTTTAAAAATGTCATATTTGACCTTTATCTAATCAAAGAAAATCAGAGAATTTTTTTTTTTGTAACCAGATGCTTGTAGATAAAATATAAACATTATTTAGTAGAAATAAAATGACAGACAGGTGAAGGGGTTAAACATCATGCTGCCTGTAAAAACAGAAATTGTCTTTAATAAATTTGATATGTAAAGTTAACGTTTATGAATCAGACTTAAAACAAAAACAAGATGAAGTCAAGACTCAAAAAGGTTGGAAACCACTTTTCTAGGTCACCATGGCAACACATGAAACATTGACATCATCTGCAGAGATTTTATGGTGGGGCTACGCTGTTAAAAAAAAATTAAGCTTAAGTAGAACCCTGGGCATGGGAAGTTGATGCGAAGAAAGTGAATAGTTTTTTTCTTCCCAGGCCTCCAAACTGGATCCCTGTTAAGCGTCCTTCATATAGGAAATGTACCTGCAGCAGAGTTTTTATCATCGTCGTCAGTTGGGGAGGTCCCGTATACCCTGGGATCGACAAACGGAGTGAAGGAAGACTTGGAGCCTCCACCACCTCCCATCCCGTACTGCAGATCATAGAAACACAGGTGAGACTTAGTTACCAGTTTGTCTGATGGTTTGTTAAGAGACATCGGGATGACACTGAGGTCAAAACAAAGGAAACACAAGATGTGGTCATTGAGGATATTTTTGTTCTCCACAGCTTTCAGAACTTGGACTAAAGTTTCCCAATAAGACAAACTGGTCTTCATTAGTATTTCCTTTATTTTGCCAGCCACTGGTACGGTGTATCAGGAACAGGGTGGAGGATACTTCCTGGATCAGAGGAAGGGAGGAAGAGAGGAACCACAGAGCATTATAAAGAGTGCTTTTTTCCCATTTTTATTTCCATCTGTGGGGGATAACGGGAGCTGAGGTGGGGCAGGAAATCAAAGGTGCCGCATGTCATTTTTGCTTTTATCATAAAAAGCAAGACATGAATCCAAGCAAAGCCACAAAATGACTGACAGCTGACCTGAACGTTTTCACCCTGAATGGGTTACTTTGCTTTTTGAGGATTAACTTATACTTCATGTTTTGTGGGAGGTGTAATTACCTTCCAGTCAAATAAACATTTAACTTCCTTTTCTATTGCGCATTAAATAAAATCATGTGTCATAATCTTTGGGTTTTGAGGTTTGTTTGGTTTTTCTCGGGTTTTCTGTTTCACTCCTGTTTAGGTAGTATTTGCAGAGCAAAGTATATTCTACCAGGAAACAGAGAGCCTTCCCTTTCTCAGCACAATTTTGCTTCTCTCATGGGAATGAATTGACTCAAGACCTGCCACTGGTCTCCTTAAGGTGCAGATCATTTACAAAAACATTAAGGATAGAGAAAATTAATTTTCAATGGGCCACCTGATACCAAGTACCCTAAATAACTTAATTGAGTCTATTACAAGTTGCAGAGGAAATGCAATTTATTCATAATTAGGCTTTTTTCAGAGAAATACATGTAATGTGTTTTCATTACATCAGAATCAGCTATTTATATCAAAAGATGCCACAGCTTCATTTCACCCTTCCACCCTGACGCACCACCTTGTCACAACAGAAGCCCAGAAGGGCAGACTAAATGTTGTCACTGTGGATAGACTGAGTGTGCATTTGCTGCAATTTGTGCTCTAGATATCACTTAATCCTGCAGTATGGACCTCCAGGAGGAATTTAAGGGCATTAAGAAACTCTTTTACCCTTGCAAATCATTTAGAGATACACATTTTATGCAACTTGTTAAAATATTTAATAGCACACAATATTTTGTGTGCTTTAGTTCCTATAGAATCTTACCCTAGTTGCAGATCAGAGGCCCCACCTGTGTTTGCTTGATTCAGCACTTTACTAATATGAATAAAATAAACTTCAACATCAGTGGAAGGCATTAAGCCTGAGTTTGCAGTCTGATGGCTGCTGGTAATTTCCCACCCTGATAAAGCACCAGATACGGGGGTTTGTAGGCAGGTGAGCAGGTAACCACGGTGACAGTCTGTCAGGATCAGGTGGGGGAGGGAGATTCAGGGGCCGGTATCTGGGTGCTGCTCCACCTACTTGTGCCCCAGAGGCGTCACCAGGGGAGACCAGAGGGGAGGTGCTTTGCTGCAACAAATCTGGGAGATTGGTGTTGCCAAGGAACAGATTAGCGTTGCCAGGGAAACCGTTGCTGGCGGCAGAGCTCCGCCTCCGTCCCCAATACCTCTGGAAAAAGAGAAAGAGGGACGGAGTACTGTGGGGGGGAGGCTGTGATTGACAGGTCAGGTGATGAAGGGAAGCTGAGGTCTGTTGACCGACGGTGAGCTCGTTTCTTTACTGTTTCTTTGTAGGAAGAAGGCCGGCACAGGAAAAGCACGCTCATATTTAGCAAACCAAACAGATAAAAAAAAAAAACACACAACATTGATGCCATTCAGCTCCAGTTATTTAGTTTTACACAAAATATAAAAAGTTTTTCCACTGGTGTAGTTTTGGGTGTTTTTCTGTGTGAAAAAGTCTTTGAAGGAAAGCAGAAAAAAAAGTAACTCCAGTTCAAATGTCACTAAAATGCGGCATACAGTAAAAAAGACGGGCTGATGAAAGTACACCCCGTCTTGTATTGGAATGTTTTGCACAGAACACATGACACAGTCATTATATAGTGGATGGAAACTCTGCCAAAGTACAGAAGCACTGTGTAAAAGACTAAATCTATCCCATGATTTAATAGCTTGTAGATCCAAAGCAATAGCAGCAATAACTTGAGGTAATTGTTTTCTCTGAGCTGCTATCAGCCTCTTGCATCATTGTGGAGGAATTTTGGTCCACGATTCTTTACAGCGTTGCTTCAGTTCATTGATATTTGCTAGTTTTTAGTTCTGCACAGCTCTATGAAGGTCTGGCACAGCATATCAATCTGATTGAGGTCTGGACTTTGACTTGAACACATCTTTTCTTCTTCGGCCATATTGTTGTAAATCTGCTGCCATGTTATGGAATCACAACCACTGTTCTGTGGCATGACCCGGTTTTCAGTCAAGCTTTACCTGTCGGACAGACACATTTGGTATACAGAGGAGTTCATGGTCCGCTCAATGACTGCATGGTGTCCAGATGCTGTGGCTGCAGAACAAGTCCCCCTCATCAACCCTCCACCACCGTGCTTGTCAGTTTATATGTTGGGTTTGTTTATCTCCAAACACGCTGCTGTTTATTCTGACCAAACATCTCCACTTTAGTCTGGTCTGTACAAAGGACATTGTTCCAGAAGTCTTCTGGTTTGTTCAGGCGCAGCTTTGCAAACATACGCTGAGCTTCCATGTTCTTTTTTTTTTTTTTTTTTTTTTAAGAGAGAAGAGCCTTTCTGCAACCCTCCAAACACCTCATACCTGTTCAGCGTTTTTCTAATTGGACTGTCATGAACTTTAACATTTAACATGCCAGCTAAGGCTGAGCTGGAGCTCTTGGGGCTTTTGTAGCTTCTCCAATATGACTGCATGGTCTGACCTTGGGATGAACTTGGAAAGATTGACATCTATTTTGAATGCTTTCCTCTTGTAAATAACCCTTCACACACCTGAATGCTGCAGAGCAGCAATCTGCCAAAAAACATCTGTATTTATAAAGCTGCTCACACTGATGATGATCAGTTAATCAATTGCATTTGATCATAAGCACATGGGTGTACTTACATTTAGCTCTACAGAAGCAGTAAGAATTTATCTAGTTTTTTTTTTTTTTTTTACACAGTTCTTCTGCATTTTGTCTCAGCTTTTGTTAAATAAAGGACATTGTAATATATCATGTGTTTTTCATCTGAGGCTTTATTTACCTCATTTTAAGACCTGATAAAGAAATGTGTGTTTAATTGCAGGTTTTCCACATCATTATAAATTATACAATCTATTTAATGTAATGAAGGAAAGAATTTAAATGTGCACACAGTTCTTATTAAAGTATTTCTTACAAAGTTGTTGTAAAATATTTTTGTATTAATAAGCATGTTAAGTCAGGAGCACTCCGCCACTGTAAAGGAACCAAACATTAGTCTGGCATACATGAAAACAGCCGACTGAGTGTTTGACTTTATCTGAATAACATCTGGAATTTATGTGCTCAAAGCCCAGTCTGCAAACAATCCCATCAACCCTCTTTGTGTGTCACTGTGAGTGTATTCACTCACACAGACCAGAACAAAAAGTGCAGACCTCCAGCCATGCAGGGATGATGTTTCTGTGGAGTCAGCAGGGATGGATTAAATAAAAGGTCAGAGGTCAGAACCAGGACTGTGTGTCTCACCTCACGCATCATCAGGGTGCTGTCCTGGGAGCTGTTTCCATACAAGTCGCTATGATCGTCATTGTGACCTCCAATCATGCTGAAGGACTCGTTGGTACTCTGGCTAGCAGGAGGCCTAAAAAACAGAAGTAAAACTTATGATTATTTAACTTTCACTGATGTCTTCTTTCTTGATAATTGGAAAATTAATCTCGATGGGGAGTTCAAGGAAAGAGCTCATCGGTCTTTAATGTCTACGGATATCAGAGCAGTTGTTTTTCCTGCCAGATGTTTAAATCTAACTGTAAATGTAGAAGAACAGAAATTGCTCTGACATCTATTTGAAATGTTTATTTTGTTTTCAATTTTCTAGAAAAGTCTGTCATTTGACAAGCACACACAAGAAGAAAAAAAATAGCGACAAACTTATTGAAAAAACAGTAACATTATTCTGGACCAGAATAATCAGAAAGATTAACGGTGACCAGTGAGGGTGTCAGGATTGGATATAAAAAGAGCATTCAATGACGGTTTAGATTTAGGGTGCTTTCACACCAGATCTTTTGATTCGAATCCTAGTTCGTTTGCTCAGAACGTCTGCTTCGTTTGAGGAGATGTAAATGCACAAACGAACTTTGTTTTCGATCAAAGAAGTGAATTCTTTACAAAAGCTGATCTTGTTCCACTTCAAATGACCCAAATTCAGGAAGCGGACTTCAGTGCAAAGGACATTGTGGATTCAGTGAAGGCCATTGTGGGTAAAGACAACCAAAACAAAAGTGCGTCTGTCCGGGAGAAATGAATCACAGTCAGATGTGAAGAATGCAGTAAAAGATCTTATAAAATATGATCAACCCAAGACCGCTAGGGTCTGATAAAGCTTCATATTTTGCTCTTATATGAAGGAAACAGAAGTTATGCTACATTAAGCGATAGATGAGCCAGTTTTCTTCGTTGTGTCTCATCTTCTCCTCCAATAATTCTTGATGCAGCGCCGCATCTGACGAGGAGGGGAACACGTTATTCATAAGGTCTGGTTTGTTTGATTATACGTGCAGTATGAAAGCAAACTCAGACCGGAAAAATATTGCACCCCCAACTGAATCGAGCCCCCAATCGAAACTAGGTTTTTGGGGACTATCCTGGTGTGAATGCCCCCTTAGTCTTACCAAGCAAGGACAGGTCATGGCTCACTGCTTTGTGCCAAACTCAATTAAAGTAAAAAATAAAAAATAAAGATTCTAAAGGACTTTCAGCATCTATAAAGCAGAATATTGTGAAAAGATTCAGGGAGTTTGGGGAATTCTCAAAGTGTAAAGACCTAAGAACAGAAACCACTGTTAGATGGTTGTGAGCTTTGCATGGTTTGACAGCACTGCAGGAGAAACCATTATAATACCATAATCAATACAGTCCTCTACTGCATCCTGAAACTGCGTTCAACTCTGATGCTGAGATGGATTTATAAAATTTCAAGATATATGCAACTATCAAAGCGGTACCAGTGGTTCCTAGTGTATACTTGACCAGCTTTCCTGCAGCTCACATCTGTCTCTTATTGAAAATGTATGGAGCATTATACATGAGAAAAATCTGACAGTGTTGCTACATTAATTCAAGATGATTGATTGATTGATTAATTTTTCCAAATACAATGAAGCTGGTCAATAATGACACTGAATGATGTCTTTCCAGAAAAAATTAGGAATTTAAGCTTTCATGGCTTTTTTTTTCTCTTTTTTTTTTTTTAGAAATTCTAACGTCTGGAAATTGGTTTATAAATGAAATTTAAAAGACTACAGTGAAAACTTAAAAAATACAAAAAATAAAAAATGTGTTAAAAGTCCCAAAGACAGGAGTAGCCGGCAGGTATTGGCGTCCATCCTCCTCCATTAAAAACTTCTCATTCTAAGTTGGAGAGAAAGCTGCTGTCAGATTCAACAATGCACTACTCACATAATGCGCGGGATGTCGCTGACAGCCACCGATCCATCATTCGATCGGCCCTCTCCCTCCTCATCCTCACTGCTATGAGACTCTTCGCTGGATGACGAGTAATCCGTCACCTTGACAGGCGGGCGGCTGGTTTCTTCTCCCTGTCGCAGCTCTCTCAGCTCTTTGGCCAAAGCTGTCAGATCCTGGGTTGGGGGGGGGTGGGGCGAGAAATCAACCATCACACGCTAATCAAAAGGAAACATTAAGGTTTTGATTAAATTATTAGTATATTGTAAGTGTTCTGTCTGTTTTAAGCCATACAGGTTTAAAGAGATCTATCATCTATAGAAGCTCTTTAGTCATCAGCTGCAGGAACAGTCTGGGAAGACTCAAAAGTTGAATTGGTTTAAGATTCTGTGTGTTTTGAACCTCACTGTGTCTCCAAATGCAGCAAAACTGAAGCAAATTCCTCAAGATATCAATCTATTTCTGCCTGAACAAACCAACATACGCAAAATAATAACCAAACAGATTCACGGAGACATCATGCAGGTTGTTAGTAAGGTCTATTTAAACGTCTGCTCCGTCACGAGGAGGGCAGCGAGCAGGAGGAGAAAACAGGGAGAGGAGGAGAGTCAATATACAGACGTCGCCATGCCTCAATGTTAAAGTTCAAAACACTTCAAATCAGCCTTTGTAACATTTCACAGCAGCCACAGATAAAAAACAAACAAACATACACGCTTCAGTCAGCTCATGCGATGCATCTGTCCTGTCGCCATGTTGCAGCAGGTTTCACAAGTTAATCCAGCAGAAAATGTCAGACTTCTGCGCCGCTCTGGATCATCCATTGAAGGATTTATACATTAAGCTTGTTCTCCTCTGAATGTGTTAGATTTCACCTGAGAACGGGTTATCTGTCATCTAAGACGGCATGAACGAACTGTTCATGGTTTCAACTACTTTAATTGCAAAGCAAGACTTTAGCAGTTCGGGTAAAACGCAGCACAAATCTGACTCAAGGGGTTTACATGAGGATATCCAAACTAAAAATGCAATTTAAAATCAATGAAAAGTGCAACAAAATTAAAAATAAATAATGACAGGAAAATGTAACAAACTGAATTAGTCAACATATTTCTCTCAAACAGTTTCATAAAACAAAAAAATAGATATTTATAGAAACATGCTCTTGCAAATTACATCTATCTATCTATCTATCTATCTATCTATCTATCTATTACTCGAAATGGAATTTAATTTGATTTAATTGAAAGTAGTACGAGAAATGTGGTTAAAAGAAAAAAAAAAAAAAAGCCTGAATTCTCACAGTACAAAAAATTTTTAAATAAATAAATCTTTCGAAAATTTACTAGAAATTGATGCTGACATGAAACCAGGAGAAAAGAATTACTACAAAAGTACATTTTGTTTACTTATATTTGTAAAGTTTTAAATCAAAACCAAATTTAGATTCCCCCCCTCCCCCTAAATTTCAAACCACATATTCTGCATCACTGATACAGATATCTGGGATAAAGGAAGCAGAAGGAAAACTGGTTTCCTTAAAATTGATCAGGATATGTTAACTTTCTGTCAGATATGCAGGACTTCTTTAGGACTTAAGCAATATGGCGGCTGCACTGAAGCATCACAGCAAAAAAAACAAAACAAACAAACCACACACACACACACACACACACAAGCCACCATCAATCATTTAAATATCACTGCTGGGACTTTGTGCACATGAGCGGCTACATGTAGGAGACAGGAGGTGGACAGAGTGGGGGTGCGGTGGTGAGGTTGGTGGAGGGTAGTGGGGGTTATCTTACCAACTCCTCCTGATGAGAAAGAAAGGAAGGGTAAAATGGAAGAAGAAAAAGAGATAGTGTGATTGTGGATGAGAGCAGGGGTGTCTGAGGTGACATCAGGAAGATATGAGTCCTACAGTAACAACAACTTCCTGTCAGATACAAGAAGAAAACACTGCAGCAGCATCATCATCTTCCAAGTGACACAGAGAAGAGGGGGCACATGGGTGAGGTTTGAGGTGTTGGTGACACATTGGATCATGTGAAGGAAGATTTTATTTGGAAAATGAGAAATCTGGAAATTTACAGCAATTTTAAAGTCAAGGAAACTTTGACGATGACACCCTGAATGAAATGAAATGAAATGATGAAACTAAGGAAATCTTTTACAGAAGAGCAAAGAGAACAGGCACATGATGGCAAATTGGAATGTTGGAGAACATGAAGACGCTTCATGATAAAAGAATCTGATTAAATTGAATTATAACTGGGCCTTGAGATGAGTTATTGGGAGTTGAAATGATATAAATAAGCAGAATTTAACATTGAAGACAATTTGAAGAAGTGAAAATTAACAACAACTAAAAGGATTGAACGAGCATCTTTTTTGTTCAAAAACTTTTTCGGAAAGTAAACAAAATCTTCAAAAAAAAAAAAAATCATTGAAAGAGTTTTTGGGAGGAGATGCAAGACATTTTTAAAATGAAAATTTTTAGAAAAAACTAACTTTTTCAAGCTAAAGTTTTTTGCATTAAGGACTTTTTTTCTTTTTTAGAAAATTAAAACATTGAATCTTTGTCATATATAATGAGGAAACCTTAGAAATAAGCCATTTTTGGCCCGGTGGGGGACAATGAGGACAACATGTTGCACATGCAGCCAGTCAGAAAAACTGTCCGAGGTTATTTTAATATTAAAAGTAAGTTTCACATTTGAATATTAGTCCTGTGTGACATGAAGTGGTGGTAAACCTGGCTCATTGTAGACCAGAGTGTGTGTGTGATCACTAGAAAATCCCTTACATATGTGTTTACTTTGATCGTTCCAATCATGAAACTGATCGAGATTACTTCAGGGTTCCTCGTAAAGTCCTAAAAAAGACAGAGGAAGCCAAGGATTTCAACTAAAGATGGTTTGTGAACCACTTTTATCTACAGGAGCTGAATGAAAGCATACCAGAGTCTGGAGTGATCCCACTTTACTTCAGATGGTTCGGGTGTTTTTCTGTTAGCTTCTGTTATCTTGTCGATAAAAATCAAAGCAGCACTTTTGTTTAACTCGTCAAGATTGTGGTTGCGAAGCAAGAAGCCGACAACATGTGAGTTGAATTCATTTTAACTTGAACTAATGTTTTTTACTTGGATATACTGGGCTCTTAAGCTGAATTTAGACCAGTTCGACAGCCATTTGTGGTTTGTTTTACACCAAAAATATGGAGCAAATATGTTTTTTTTTAAAAACACCAAAATGTTTAATTACAGGAGCAGAAACAATGTAGGGTTTGTCATGATGGCCCGTATTCCTGACTACTTTAACCCATCCACACGTGAAGTTATAGCTTCGAAGCTTTGCCGAGATTTCATCTACTTCGCCGTGTAGAAGCTCATCTGAACAGTTCAACCTTGCACATCTTAAACTGTTGAATTTCTCAAATTCAAAGCTTAAATCTTTTTAGGATAATGTATGAAGATTCAAGCCATCACATAGTTAAACCTTTTGATGATATGAAGTGCGTGAACTCACATCTCAACATTGTCTTACATCTTCCTTCCTTTGACCACCACTTCATTGGCCAGAAAACGGTATTTTTACTTGAGTTTTAGCTGAAGATTCACAGAATGGTAGTTGGAAGCGCTTCTTAAGTATTTTTAAAGAAATACATACCATATTTGAAAATTATTTGATTATTTCTCGTGGACCAAAAACCCCAAAAGTTTAATCTTTGTTTCTCAAACTTTTTCAGAAATGTGAAAATGTGACATGTGACACTTTGCAGGCCTGAGGAGGAACCATCAGAGTGAGTGCATCAATAAACAAGAACACAGGACACAAAAAAGAAAGGAGGGATGGTGTGAGATTGAAAGAGGGGTGAAGGAGGAGAAACATCACTGACCTCGTCTACAGCTTTTTTATAGCTCTGACGGACGATGGAAGGAAGGATGGAGGACAGGATGAGAGGAGAGACAGGCAGAGTGAGAATGGACAGCATTGTGGTTAGTTCAGAGACAAGACTTCAGCGTGTACCTCTTATTTAATGTGTGACCTTTATGGTGCAGGAGTTTGTGTGACTGACAAACACAGACGGATGGATGCACGTAAGTGTGTATTTGTGTGAAGGAACAAATGTGTGTACTCACTGCAGGCCTGCTGGGTCGCGTCACCTCTCTGCTGTCGTCTTTGGTGTCGTGGGAAGAAAGAGTCGAGCCCTCAGTTTTAGCGGCTGAATTACCTGAACGCATACAGATCAGGACCCAGATCAGCATCAAAAGGAAATCCTGTCTAAATGATTAACTTAGCTGCAAACTGACAAACAAACTAAACCAACCGCAGGTGAGGACATGTTACAAACCAATAAAACATATTTACACACTCATCAGCCACTTTATTAGGTACACCTGCTCAATCACTTGTTAACAGAAAGATCTAATCAGCCAATCACATGGCAGCAACTCAATGCACTTAGGAAGTCCAATAAGCACTGGTTCCAGAATATCATCTCTGAACACACAACACGTCCAACCTTGAAGCAGATGGGCTACAGCGGCAGAAGACCACACCGGGTGTCTCTCCTGTCAGCTAAGAACAGGAAACTGAGGCTACAATTCACACAGACTCACCAG
>JBBBVU010000019.1:1833165-1856524 GCA_037177055.1 Atherinosoma microstoma
CCATGTCACAAAGCTCAGATCATCTCCAACATGACGATGAGTTCACTGTACTCCAATGGCCTCCACAGTCACCACATTTCAATCCAATATTTCACTTTTGGGATGTGGTGGAACGGGAGATAAAGAGCCAATAAATCTGCAGCAGCTGTGTGATGCTATCATGTCACTATGGCTCAAAACCTCTGAGGAATGTTTTCATCACCTTGTTGAATCTATGAGACCAAGAATTAAATCAGTTCTGAGGGGGAAAGGAGGTCTACCCCAGTACTCGCACGGTAAACCTAATAAAGTGGCTGGTGAGTGTATATGTGGGAGGCAAAGACATTATTACGTTCTGAGAAGTAAAGACATTTTTGTGAAGGAAAAACAAGTTTGCACAGTGTGAAGGTGAAGGGATAGTTGGAGAGGTAAGGACACTTAAAAAGGACAAAGACAATTTCTAAATGTTCTGTTAATTATGAAGATAAGGACACGTCACAGTGTGTACTAATTAGTAAAATGTGGATATTTTGATAAACTCAAGTCAAATCAAATTCTTTTAAATATTTCATTTAGAAAAAAACAAAAAGATAAAAAACACTTAAATAAGATACAGAAGAACTTTTTGTGAGGGTAGGGCATTAGAACAGTTCATATTTGTAAAGTACACCACGTTTTGGGATTTGAGGACATTTTTCAAGAGTGGTGAGATGTTGGGGAAGTGAGAGACTTTTTTAAAGGGCAAAAGGGACGTAAGGAGACATTTTTAGAAGCACATTCATTTGCTGAAGTGGAGATATTTTGAGAAAGGAAGGATCAGCTCTAGTGTTTACTGTAGCTGATACTGGTTTCTGCACCGTGTGACATCTTCTGGATGGATTAGTTATCTTAGCAGGGGTTCCAACTAAAGATAGAAAAGCTCTTAAGTGGTGAGTATAAAAACCTTTCAACAGAATAAGAAATGAGGTGAAATGAAAACAAGTTTTTTTTTTATAATCTTTTATCATCACAACACAAATAAGCTGTTAGCTTGACTTGTTGATTTTTATTTTATGTGATTCTTTTATTTAATTTAGGGATTTTTTTTTAGAAAAGTATAGTATAGTCTGTGTTGTTATCCACAACATTCAAAAGAGGAAATAAATATATTTAATTTATGTGTTAAACCATCAGAGATCTTTTTTTTTTTTTTTTTTACAAGAGTTGATAATTAACATATCATCTATTTAATATTCATAATATTAACAACACCTGCAGGAGCATTTTGTACTTCTTTAAAGATCAACAGTAAGCTAAAATACTGATGAAGACACATTTGAATCACTCACTCTTTTAGGACTTAATTGTAAATCACTCAAAGTGTAAATTAATGGTCAGTTTATAATGAAATGTGCCATCCAAATATATGTTTTTATGCTTTTTTTTTTTTTAAAGCTACATCTAAAATCAGAAGATCTCAGACATATAACTTGTGTAAGGTGTGAATTTCTTGAAACAAAAATGTTTAGAAGCTGAATGTCTGCAAATGAATCTCCTATTTTTAGAAATAATTTAATTTAAAATTACTGGTTGCTTCAGATTAATAGAAGCAGCCTACATAGAACTATCTATTACTTTAGACCAATACTAGTTTTTGTGTGTAATGGGGCACCAGTGAGGAGGTATGCTGAGCGCTCCACGTGGGCTTTGACCACCACCAGCAAGGACTCTTTGTTCAGTCCTGACTTCTGAACGGATCTTCAAAGAACTGTTTGAAGGTTCAGACTTGGTCCAAGTCTCGGTCAATATTCAGGTGAGGGTATGTGTGTTCACCTCGCTCGTTGGAGCCTCCCTGGGAGCTGGGGGTGCTGGAGCTGGAGGAACTGCCGCTGCTCGTCCTCTTCAGAGGCGTATCCATGGAAATGTCAGTCCTCCGCAGGTCAGGGTTGCTACAGCAACACAAACACAGTGGTGTCTCATACATGAAGGAGACTGTTGAAATCCCATCAGCTGTGTGTGGATGTGCGTGAGCATACCTGGCCCGTATGAGGTGAGCTCCGGCCCGAGGACCAAGTCCAGGACCGTTTCCAGGAGAGTTCTTCCTGACCAAAGCAGGAGAGATGGAGGTTGTCCTCTGAGGAACCTGAAAAAACACCATGGCATGTGAGCTGTGTTCTTTCAGGTAGGATTTATGTTGATCGGTCTGGGGTTGTACAAATCTGAGAGCTGCATTAGAAGTCTTAGAATATTCATCAGGAAAATGAAATCAAAGTTAAATTGATTTTTAAAGGGTCATTGGGCTGAATGCGACCTGACTTAGAGACTTGCAGACTCAGGTCCACAGAGGATGCTGCTGTTTATTTCTACCTTGTAGTTGTGGTGCTTTTACTGATCGAATTTAGACTGAAGCTTGTAAGCTTGTAAGCTTCAGCCAAGGTAAGAACAATGAATATGAATATGTGGTGCTGGTTACAGCAACATAAAAGCATAGACGGGTAAGATTCACCCAGAGATATGAAAGCCAACTTGCTCTGTGCTTTTTCTCCACAGATAAGAATTCTTTTATCTTCATTGCAGGCAGACTTTGAGATTTGCATCAATGTTCACAGACACGAACACATCCTCTACTCTAAAAATAAACAGAGACAAACGAAACGCTTCAAAGGACACAAAGAACAAGAAAAAATGAAAGAATAAAAAAAATCAATCAACATGCTCGCATCACAAAGTCAGAATCTGGAAAATAAAGTAAAGTCACACATGCATGCACACACACACACACACACACGCAGGTGGCGGCATGCAGAGACCTTGGGCGGCATGTCGTCATCCTGCCGCAGCCAGGAGCTGCGGTCCAGCTTGTCGAGGGGGGGCGCCAGGCGGGAGAGGGGCGGGGGAGGAGGGGTGTCGGAGGTGGGGTCGGAGTTCTGCCGGGGCATGGGAGGCCGGGAGGGGGAGGGCGATGCCGAGGTGGAGGAGGACACGCCGTGGGGGTCGTACAGAGACTGGGAGCCTGACAGGCCGTGACTCTTCACCTGCACCAGGTGGGCCATCTGAACACACACGCATACACACACGCACACACGCGAGCAGGAAACAGGCAATGCCGGGGAGGAAGAGCAGGATCAGGATTTGCATGAGATCAGAAGGCAAGTCAAGAGGAGTCGATGCAGAAGGAGTGATGAGGAGGAAAAGGAGGTGAGAGAGAGGATAAGAAGTGCACACCTTGGGGTGCGTTCACACTAGTCACGTTGACAACCTGGCGACAAGGATGACGCGTCCTCCAACAAGTCTCAGGAACACTCAACAGTTTCCACTGCTGTAAAGCTGAGCCAAGTAAAATGGAGCTCCCATACAGCCACTTCTTTGTGGTTGGAAACATCGGAGAAGAACTGAAGCTGCAGGTTCTGCAGTTCCTTTAACAGAACCACAACCACAATCTCCACAACCTGCATACTTCTCTCCTCTAAGCACCACAGCCAGATGAAATCCACACAGCACTGAGATCCTATCGGAATATAGCTCCCCCTGCAGCCTCCTGTCGCCTCTGGTTGAATTTAAGGAATTAAGAAGTGCTTTAAAATGTGTTGCCGAGATTAATTTCTGGATTATAAAAAGCAGGACAGAGGAGAGCGGAGACAAAAACAATACGTCCGACTACTGCACAGACCTCACTCCTCAGGCTCTTATGCTCTGAGCCAATCAAATTTATCTTGGGTTCAAATTTCACCATCACAAAATCTGTTTCTGACGTATGTCGAGGTAAAATAAATAGTTGTTTCATTTTCAGTCATATTAGAGCTGCGATGCACATTTGCTCTGCTGTACTTTGAGTTGTCCTCCTTTTTAAAGCCACTGCACTAAATTAAAGTGACTATATATGTTCATGCAGGAAATGGGATGTACTTTACACAAAAAAAACTGTTGTTCGTATGACATTACAAACAAAAGAAGTATATCTGATTGTACATCTTTAAGGGATTCAAATAGGCTACATCATAGATTAAAGTATGCAAGGTGCAAAACTAAATAATCCTGTCCTCCTGAATGTATTCATAGCTGAGTGATTTCTCAATTATTCTCCACAGATGAGCGTTAACATGATCTCTGAAGCATCTTTGCAGTTATATCTGTCACTAACTACAATATAATATTCCAATATAAGATGACATAAACCAGTATTTTGTTAATTATACAAATTTTTGAAATGTCGATGTCTCTTAAACAAAGTTTTCATGGTTTTACTCCAAAATAAATCAACATTAAGCAGCTCGAGTCAGAAATGAGCAATGTATCAACTTCATTTCATTCATGTCCAACCTAAAAAGCTTTATTTAAAAGACAAATTTAATTGCTTTTCAATGAAAAATTCACTAAATACTCATCTAATTAAAGTCAGTGAAAATCTATTTGATTATTTCCTATATTGGAATGCTGCTTTTTTATTATTTTAGTCATGAAATCAGTGCAAATTTAGTTGCTTCATCTTCCTTTAATTCTTAGATCTGATTGGCTCAGAGGTCTGATGAGCAAAGTCTGCAGCTGGAATCTGGTCGATAAGATGAGATGAGCCTAGGATCTCTGACTGGTCTTTTCTAGTATCATGTCTTTCACATAATGGGAGCCACGTCCCCCGTCTGCTCCAGGTCTAAACACCGTCCGGCATTTTCAGTATCATCCAAACACAAAAAAACGTCCCTCATAGTTTTTTTTTTGTAATTTCGGACAACAATCATTGTGCAAAAGGCACCACATAATTACAACCTCTGTGTTGTGTCCACCTCTACTCTCTCCTACCCAGTAAGCCAATCCTAGTCATAGTCACCATCTTTCCCTCCCTGCTGAATAAACTTGGTTAATCCTCTTCAATTATTCATTGACTTCCATTTTGATAAAAAAAAAAGAAAACAAAACAACTACTGAAATCACCCCTTAAGAGATAAAACAAGCCTAACTCACACACAGGTGAGGATGTAAGGTGCTCACCTGTGGTTCAACGGAGCGGTGCATGGGTGGAGTCCGGGCCTGCTGGATCCCTCCGCTGCTGAAGGACTCGGAGCGGGGCGGCAGCGACGGGTCCGAGATCCGGTTGGACACTTTATGCTGCAACGCAGGAGAAGTCTGTCTGTTCATCTTATAATGCTCCTCCACCTGACACAAACATATGACCGCCGTCATTCAGCATGCAGGGAGACTGTGTGTGTTAAAGTCATGTTGTTTTTTCTTGTCCTCTGGTGTGTGTGTTTGCATCCGCAGCTGTCTTGTTTAGTGACGCCTCCACATACTGGACTTCTAAAGTAGCTAAGATGGATCCCACTCCTGTAGGAGAAGTTTTATATTCATGGCATTAAATTACAGCATATTTAATGTTCCCTAAACTTTGAAAAATTAATGATGAATTATTCTGTTGTTAAAACAAGCATTTGTATTATTTATTCTGCATCATGGACAAGGGTGAACAATGATGCAAATAGAAGGATAGAAAGGTGGAGAGCAGAAATATTTAGCAAATCAAATTAAATAACGGTGTAGAAATTATTTCTGTATTTCCATCGCCACCTCTAATTTATGCTATAATTACTTTATTATGACTACATCTTATTCTACACAAATACAAATAAATAGCCTTTACAATAATTGATGAATGGATATGTAGATAAAAAAATAAACTCATCAATTTAACTATGACCTTTTCCATTACCAAAATACGTGTCTGGAAATAAATCACGTACTAAATTATTTAATTCTGCATTTACTTATTGATATGCCAGTCATTTTTCATCCTCCACATATCAGCACTATATATCTAAGATGAGCAGAATTAAAACCTTTTTTGGGGGGTAAAATTTTAATACCATATTCCATTTACTGCACTCTGCTTTTAGCCTTAGACATATGAGCTCTTTGGGAATTAGGGTCATTTTATACTTCAACATCTCTGCTTATTAAAATTGATAATGTGATGTTTTGTTAGACGATACTGCAGTAAAGAAAAGTTCAAACTCAAAAATGATTTGTTGTTTTATATTTATATTCACATATACTTATTGGTTTAGATGATTTGTGATGGAAAAATCTTGTATTTATGATATTGTGAACCCTGAATGACTTCAGACTAGGACTGTGGTTAATGTTGTTATTAAATTCTACATTGGTCTCCGGGCTAAGTGGAATTCCTTGCAAGAAAAAAGCTTTTGACTTCTAACTGATCTGAGTGTCTGTGGTTCATCGGGAGTTTTTTCCTAACAATTTGTAAATCCAGTCGGAATAAAACTTCATTATTTCTTTGAAATAATTTTTTGTAACCAATTTTCAGATATAAGTGATGTTTTCAAAAGCGTCTCAATGGATCATTTTTTTTATATGAATCTGAAAGGCTCATTAAATTGGAAATCGGTCATTTAAACAGAAGTTTAAACAACAACAAATATGCTGCATTCACTATGAGAAATCGCATTTCTGATCTTTTATCAACTATGTTGTAACTCCTCAAACTGAACCCACTGTTAACATGGACATCAGCAAGCTGTGACCAGCAGATATCAATGGATAAACATCAGAACCTAAATTTGTTCCCGCTGTAGTTTAACTCCTACATAATAATGACAAAAAGCTGCTTAGACCCTATTTCTCCCATTGCGTCAGAAATGCATCTATCATCATAAATAAAGAAATAATTTGCCTTTTAATTTTTTTTATGTTGCTGTTTAAACTCAGTGGATTTTATATTTCCTGGTTTATAAAACCTTTATCAACAAACATAAACATCAGGTCAATATAATAAAGTCTGGAGGTATTGATAATCAGACTGGAGGGTTTGGAAGATGCTTGTGCAGATTTAACCCCTTAAAGTCCTGCAAGGTTTGCCTAAAACTCGTGGAGCAACTACGTTACTGGACTACTTTTACTGGACCCTTGCTGATGTATCAGGACTGTTTTTGTTGCAGCATCATCTGCTACTGGAGTACAGCATGGCTTCAAAGATAAATTGCATTGGTGACTGGTCTGAAATAAGTGATTACTGAACCTACAGTTATGATTATAGCCTGGAATAGAACATCATTTAAATATCAAGAATCTTAGCTTTCCAATGGTGTATAACATGTGTAGGTACTTGTAAAGGAGACTGAGTAAAATACATATGTATTTGTCATGCCTCGCCCACGGCATGTCTGGTACCAACGATAGCACAGCCACTCCTAAAGTCGTCTAATTTTACTAATTTGTGACGTAAACCAGAATATTCCTGGAATGTTGCTTTTTGGTTGTTGGAACAATTCCTCATTCCATGTTAAATTTTAGCTGCATGTTTTAGTTCCCCTTACTTTTGCAGAATATTTACATTTGACTATGTCAACATTACCCTAACCTTTGCACCGCATTTGACCTTTGAAAAACCTAATGACAACATTGCATTTAGTTTTTTTTTTACACATGTATAACAATGCTGGTCCAACTTGTCAGACTTTATACAACATTTTTATTGTTGCATTCAGGAATCCTACAATACAACTCATTAGGAACGCTGTGTGAGGAGCACTATGCAATGTAAAGAGGAAGTTGGAGATTTTGGTTCCCTAAAAGTTAAGGGAACAGAAGCCTGTTTGAATACTCCCTAAAGGTGAACCCTGGTAGTCTAACTGAGGGGAACCAGATGCTGACATTACTTAACTGTTTACAAAAGCAGGACATTTAAGCTCAAAGTGTTTTTACTGATGATTTTTAATGGCTGCAAATGTCATCTGCAGCCTCTAATGAGGTTTACTTTGACTGTAATGCTTTTATAAAGGTTAACTCTTCCTAAATGGTGCTCATCTGTTTTTAGAGCAGAACACTGTGAATGTGTGCGTGATGGAAATATTTCTTCCCATGAATCTTCAGGGGGACATCTCTGGAGGCCAAGATGAGGGTAGACCTCTCTGTACAGACTGTGTTTCCATGTGTGGCGTCTACAGGGAGAGGGACTGATATAGCTACAGCTGCCCTACATCTGTCTACCAGCTGCCACCAGGGGGCAGGCCTCGAGATCTGCCCTAAATGTGTGTGTATGTGTCTGTGTGTGTGAGGGGGTGTTCACATGAAAGTGCATGCTTTAAAGCTTTGATTTAATGAGCCTTGAGTTCAAATATGGAGCACAGACCTGCATTTTCTTCCATAAAATGCACTTTACTGAACTGACCCTGGAAGTGTAGAGCATTAAAAGGTTCAAATGTTAAAAGGTAACACTCATTCAACATCTCAGTGAGAACTAAGTATGTAATAGCCAATAAATCATAAATTACACAAAATAGAAAGGCTTTAACACCCTGGGATTAAAGATGATGAGAATGAAACCTGAAAGAGGAAGGTTTTTGTTAGCTTAAATTAGTACCTGTTAAGAGATCCAATCCCACCACCACATGCAATAAAATAGCAGCTATAAACTCATTTAATATGTCCCCAGAAAATTATTATAAAGATTAGGAGCCAAAGTAGCAAAAAATTAACCTTTTATACCCAGAAAGATTCAGGAACCTGTAAAAAATGTGGTTACATGGGAGATTAAAAGCTGTGAGAAAGAAAAGAATTACTGGAGATTAAAGCAAGAAGGAAGCTGGTACATTTCCAGAAGGCAAATTACCTGAAGTTTAGCACTCACACAAAATGCTAAATACAGCACTGTGCAAAAGTCCTCATCCAGCCCTCATTTCATTCTATTATCCTTCCAAGCAGCAAGACTTTCTTATAATCTTTTCAAGTGGTTTTGAACAATAGTTCTTCAGGCCTTTGAAGGTCATTAACCTTTTCACACAGTTTGACAGATATATAGTATTTTTGCTGCAAGGTGGATCAGAGAGCTATTAACTAAAAACTTGGTACATCTCAGCATGGTCCTTAAACCATTTGAGCAAACTGGACAAGTGGAGGACAAAACAAGAAGTGCCAGGACAAGAACACTATCTACAGCAGATGAACAGGGTCTGAAGTAATGTTCTTAAGAAATAGGAACAAATCCAGCAAAGACCTGATGCAGAACCTGAGAGATGCCTCTGGACCTTCAGTTGATCCATCTACTGTTAGCCGAAGTCTCATCATAAATAGTCTCCATGTAAAGGGTGGCTGAGAAGAAGCCATTATCAACGAAGGGAAACAGGGAGAAAAGGCTGAGGTATGCCACATGGCACAAGAGCTGGACTGAAAATAACCAACAGGTCTAATGGAGGATGGATCCTCCCCAGAGCCCCGACCTCATCTTTACTGAAGCAGTATGGGATCATCTGGACAGAGAACAGAGGAAAAGGCAGAAACTTCCAAAGAAGAGCTTTGAAAGTCCTTCAAGGATCCAGGAGAACTATTCCTGAAGGCTACTTAAAGAAATGACAGAAAGTTTGTCCAAGAGGTTTCAGACTGTGTTGAAGGAAAAAAATGAACATACCAAATATTGACTTTGAAGCTTGTTGGCTAGTATAAACTTTTATGAGGCTTTTGTAAAAGCATTTATCCTCACTTATTCCACTAGTTTTACCTTTTCAATACAGATTCTTCACATTATACAAAAAAAAAAAAATTCAGGATGACAACAAAACATGACGTGTTGTCATTGTTGTAACCAAGAACACATACATTTCATAGCATTTGCCCTCCTGCATGAACTGCTTCCTTACAGACAAACATGGTTTTAGTTGTGCTTTTTAAACAATCAGGATAATGTTGACTTCATCAAATAAGTTGGAGGTGATTCTGCGTTTTTGTACCAGGAGTTATTCTCAGTTTTGGGAAACACCGACAACACCAGTCAGAGAGAAAAGGAATCATAAAACCCCCCACGAGAAGTGTTGAGATCAAGAAGTGGAAAATGGAAAAAAGACGAGGTCACATCATCATTTGTGTTGCGGCCAGTTAAGGGATGTGAGTTCACCTGGTTAGAGACGTAAAGCTGTTAATAGAGATTAAAGGGGAAATCATTCCAGCAGCCAGGGTTAATTAGGCATTCTGGACAGGCTGCAGGATGAGAAAGAGCCGGTTCATCTTGTGACTGACCCGACGGCCTGGGCTGCGGCCCCTGGAGTCAGGATGCCTAATGGGGCTCCTGCCCGGGCTCTGCCGCCGCATCACTGGCTCAGAGTAGTTTGGTTCGGGTACGCAGGTGATCCGGATTCGAGGCACATGAAGATGATCTCTGGAGGGGCTGACGTGGGCGGGATATGAAGGGGGACGGCGAGGCTTGTATCCAGGAAGCAAGAGTAGGTTGTCAAGGTTGACATCTCGTACCTCCTTGAAGGAGTGGTATTTCTTTGGAGGGATGCGAGGAGAGTTACTCTGAGCTCGACGCATCACCTGAAGAGCAGGGTGAGTGTTTACAACACAGCAGGTAAAGGCTGACAGGGTACACTCGTAGAGGTCCGCAGCTGAGCTGCAAGCATTTCTAAATGTCAAACTGGCAACCATGAAAAAGTAAAAATTCCCTTCAATCTTTTAAAGGAAAATGAACCAAACTCACTGAAATGTCTATAAAAGCTTCCTGTGAATAGATTAAAACAGAGCTAACTCCATTCATTAAATGAAATTTCACATTTTTCTTTGTATAATTTCACAGAATTGCAAATCGATGAAAAATGAACCTCCAACCAGCTCCAACAAACCATCATTCCTTCCTCCATCTACCAATCTGCCAGATTATTCAGCTGTTTAATAAAAATAGCTTCGATCCTTATTCCCTATCAAATAAAAACATCCTCTACGAAAGGTTAACCCCTTTTTTTTTTTTTTTTGGCCAGAGGTTGTGTAACAGTTTCTACAAGAGGATCGTTTAATAAGAACAGCCTGCATTAAAGACGGATGACATCACAACTCCCAGGAAATGATCCAGAGGTTGTGTGCAGCAGACTGAGGGATGAATGTGACGGCTTCACTTTGGTGCAGGAGGGAGAAGCAGTCATAAGTCACACATCTTTTTTATACAGTTTAAGCAAACAGAAAGCACACATATGCAAATGTTAGCAAATAAAAGAGTTTCATTCCAAAGTTCTCCTTATTGATTCGTACTTCCAGTTCTGCAGCATGGGATTCATCTGTCTACTGTGTGATGACTCAATTTAAAAGCACAGCTGCATGGCACAGCAGTTTCCCAATATCTCATTGTATAAAGTTATCAAAAGGCCCTTTTTTGGAATAAAACTCTTCATTCGCCTTTTTTACACCCCGCTGTGTCAGCTATTAAGAAAAAAAACCCTGAAAAAGGTAATTTCAAGGTTCATGGCAGATACTTCTCCAGCTGCAGCTCCTTGATACCTGGAGGGAACAAAACTCCACAAACACAACTTAAACATATATAAAACCTCACCTGAATTTAGCCCCAACCAATCAGGGTGTGTTTATACTCGTATGGATTAAAACATCAGTGTTTGTGTGTGTGTTCTATTCCTTGTTATCTACCTTTGTCTATTTCTTTTTGCTTTTATTTAGTGAAGTTGATCTAAGTGTGGAGATATTTGGAAGTTAACAGTTCTGCTTTACGTGCTATGACTGAAGGGACAGGGAACTTCTTTTATAAAAAACATCTAAAAGCAGTTCACTTTTTTTAACCAGCTTTCAGCAGCCTTAGTTATCCTCTAAAAAGTAAGAAAATAATGAAACAAGTGGACATTCTTCTCAAAAATATCAAGGCTGAAAAATCTAAATTTGCATTTTTTGTAATTACTTTTCATATTTACTTTTAGGACTACTTCATGCTCCTCATAATACTGATTCAGACTCTGTTTACACTGCCAGTAAAAGTGGCCCATATCTGATATTTTTGCCCTAAAGTGACACAGATTGTATATTTACTTGCCAATGTAAACACCCCAAACCGCTTCAAATCTGATCTTTTCACATCAGATTTGGGCCACATAAGAACCTAATCCAAATCCAATCAGTACCTAATCTTTCCAAATGCGACCGCAGTCTAAACAACCTGTATCGGACATACATCCGACCTTGACGTCATCTTCAAGTGCAACGTACGTCATTCGTGTCTTCAGGAAGAGAAACCGGTTTTATGTCACTTTTGTGTCACTTTTACCTGCAGTGTAATCTTAGACAATAATACAACATACAGATATATTTAGCATAGATGGAAAAGTCATTCGGTAGATTTCACTACTTTTTTTTAAATAAAATGATTTTTGAACTTGAGTCGACCCTGTTAATCATGAATAAGGACGGGCGCCCCACATCTCCACAGTGTTAAAAACCAAATTGCATTAATGTGATGCCTGATGAGGTGAGAAATAGATTTTGTGATTCTCAGCCCGTTCAAGCTATACCTCTTTGACCCATGCGGGTTTATCGTTGGTGCCGGGCGCCTGGTCTTTGTAGTGGTACAGCTGCTTCTTGTCCTGCGGCGGCCGCGGAGGCTCCTGCTGCTGCTGCTGCAGCGACACCAGGTACGCTCGCTCCTGCTGCAGCTGCCTCTGCAGCCGCTCGGCCTGCCGCTGCTCCTCAATCTGCTTCCTCTTGTACTCCTGCAGAATACAAAGATAACAGGAGAGCAAAGGTTAAACTGGGAGAGATGAAAGGAACACACACTCCAGACACTAACACTTGTTTTCTATTAACCTTTTCGGGAGCCCTGCAGCAAAATTCCACTACTGGGCATCTATTCAGACCCCACAATCTACAGCTCACAGAGCAATCTTTACAATAGTTTACTACAGTGCATATGTTGAGGGAAGGACACCAGAATTCATGTCGTATTTACAGACAGGCACATTTGCCTATAAAATCTTTACCAATGGAGGTAGTAGCATATTTAAATGCTTATTTTCTCCCCAAAGTCAGCATGGACATTGTAGATTAATAAATAGATTAATTCTTCAGGACAAAGACATCAACTTCCTGTGCTTTTTAAAACACTAAAGGTTTGTAAATGTTGTGTAGATCATGAAAAGCTTTGGAGAGGAAAATATGTCAGTGTTTATAGAAATGGGAGAACAAAGCAGACCAACCAACCTAAGCATACGTAAGGCTTTTTAAAGTTTGTCATGAAACTTTTTGCTCCATGATAAACAATGAAATGTATGTTGCAAAGATGCATTTGTATGAATAACATCGCCATGACAACGAGTCTTTATTCTAAAGGGATGGAAAGTTTTTCTAACTAGTTGCTGAGCTGTAAGGGACAGAATCACATTCCTAGATTGTTGTTTTGGGAAACAATCTCAGTTTCAGAGCTCTGAAAAATGATGACAGGCAGAGGATTCATCATGAGAAAACTTCTTGAATTTTATTTTTGTTGTTATTCAGAAGCAGTTTTAGTTTGCAAATAGTACCCGAATAGCATTAAAAGCTTAATGTAGCTGCCAGAAAGCCTAGTTATGTATAGACGGAGCAGAAAATCACTGAATCACTGACAAAAATGACATTTCAATCAAGATTGTTTTGCATAAAATGAATAGGAGTGGCTCCAGAAACCTCCTTCTGAGGAAGACCCTGTTACACTGAGAAAGCTAGAAGTTTTATCTTCTACCTTTAAACTCTGTGATCTTCCTAATTAAATATTTCCCAACTGTCTAACAGTGTACACTGCCTCTCACCTGATAATTGCCGGGATAGGCTCCAGCTTCCCCGCGACCCTGAATTGGATAAAGCAGTACAGAGAATGGATGGATGGATGTCCCACAGTGAGTCACATGAAGTGATGATAAGCCTATTTTAGGTCAGTATTGATCACCTTCACATTACAATTTAAAATCAAATTGACTCACAGGACATAGACATGTGTCAGATACAAAATTTTCTAAATATGGTTGAGAAAAGGCCGACTAATGGTGAACTGATCAGCTCTGTTGCATGAATGTGCATAGTTTGCATGTTTCATTGTGGCTGCATGGACTTTTTCTTGTTTCCTTCCACAGATTTGCATGTTCAGTTAATCATTCTACTATACAGCGTATCGAATGTAAGTCTTAACGTGAACCAGTCTAAAGCAGGCATAGGGATAAATGGATGGTTTTACAATTTTGCAAGAACGACTTTACAGCTGTAATCCAGTTATTTGTTTGTCAGTATATCATCATTCAGCATTGACTTCTATATATCGGTCATGCTATTAGATAAAGATCTTCATTGGGCTATATTTCTGACCTACATATAAGTTTTGTTTATCTCTATCGCTTCAACTTTTTATTGATGTAGGTTTTTATAAAGAAAAAAGTTTTGTGCAAAAAAATCACAGCAATCGTTGGTTACCTCAATAATGCTACTAATATAAAGCTAAAACATGATTTAAATTACCATTAGATCATAAGATGAGCCTTCATTTCTGCAGAAACTAATAACAAGCCGTTAAAGCGACCCATTCATTTGAATCAGGTGTTTCGGGGCAGAGAAGCATGTAAAACATGCCGGGAAGTGGGCGCCATTGACCAGGATTAGGAAACATGTAACGCAGTGCCGAGTGACACGCCTCCTGTACAGCATTTCAGGCTTCATGCCCCATTTTTGACAAGTGACTGTGACTGACCCAAACCGGACAAGTCCAGGTGGAGATCTGTTAGAATAGATGAGTGTGTGTGAAATGAGATAAGAGTTTCCAGCTATAATTAGTCACTAAAACATCACCAGAGTGACGACATGGGTTGTTAAATGCCAACTTTTTTAGCAGCTTTTCTTAAAGAAAAGAGACATGACAGAATGAAACTCCCAATAGAAACAGTAAACATGCTTGAACAAAACTCGCTGAACACCATCGACCGACTGCATGTTTCTTGCAGATTATCGTCTAATAAGAAAACGCCCTTTTATCTGAGAAGTATGTTAAAGTTTGCATCAGCCTGTGTGTGTGTGTGTGTGTGTGTGCGTGCGTGTTGGATAAAACTGAACCTTCTTCAGGCTGTCTGCTTAGATGCCAGCAACAAAAGATGACGTCTTCATCAACCACAATGAAGCTGATTATCGAGTCATTTCGGGGCCGACAGTTTTTGTCTGACACGCCCACTGCCTGGTGTTGATTGATTTAATGTTTGTTAACATCAGGTGAGAAGAAACAAAAACCAGGTGATGTATGAGGCTGTTTTGGCTCATATTGATCGAGCATTGATCGCCATCACCTTCATGTCACAGTTTCTGTGAGCAAACAACATGCTCAACACGTCCAAGTAATCATGCTGTTTCCAAGGTCATCAATCAATGTTGTCATGGAAACGGGGGTCCTGGAGACTCAAACTCCACTCTTTGTACATGGGCAAAGTAATTATAATATTTAAAAAATGACACGTTGCTTCTGGTTTACAATTTAGCTGAATCTGTTTTAATTGTAATGAGTGTTGATGAAATTATGATTTGGATGAAAACATGCGTGCATCGCTCTCTACCATGTGTTCCTTCTGTCACATGATCAGCACTGAGCCAATAATATAACTCATGGTCATGGATTCAACCCTCTACACGTTTTGAAGACAGCACTTTAAAAATCAGAGAAAAAAGAGAGAAAGTGGTAGTCGTATTAGTACAAAAGTAGTTGTTCCAGGATAACGACAGAATAACAGGAAACAAGGACCAGAGGATAAACTTCTTTGATTAGTTTTCCACAACCTAGTCCCATTTCCTCCCTTTAACTCTACCTCTCATTTTCCAAAAGTAGGATGCCCTTTTTCTTTTCCTCTCATTTTCCAAAAGTAGGATGCCCTTTTTCTTTTTGGGATCAAGGAATATTGGCAATCGCGCCCTTCAGCTGGGTTGCAAGGGGCCATTTGGATGACAAGATGACTAATGATCCCACCAAGAGAAGGGGTCCTTACAAAACACTACAAAACACTGGGGTAGAGTCAAGGTGAGAAATTGGGATTCATCTCATAAGTCTGTGAAAGTACACTGAATCCCTTTCATCGTTAGTTTGACTGACATAGATCCTGTTGCTGAGCAGGAAGAACTAGTTAAGACTCATTAATGATGCTTCACCTAATTATCATTAACTCCAGAGGCAAGGACCCGGGCTAAGGTTGGCCTTCAGAGCTGTTTAATTGCAATGTTAGGTAACATAACTCATCACAGGATTACCGCCTTCAAATGTTAATTACGCTATATGAGCTATGTAACTTTGTTTTTGTTTTTTTACCCATATAAACACTCCCTTTGCAACTCTTTGGGACGTAAGACGTCTAAAATCAGTAGGAACAGGTCTGATGGAGTTATGGATCCCCTCTAGAACCTGGACCTCAACATTATTGACGCAGTGTGAGATCAGAAAGTTGCCTGTTAGTGACATGAGGTCACATCTGTGATTAAAACCTGACCAGACGATCTGGTAGAATTGCAAATGCGATTTTTTTAAATGAGGTTCATCAGTGTATACTGACTCATTTTAATAAACTGTATGAGGATTAGGATGAAAAAAATACCCATTCATGGAGCCTGTTGTGAAATCTACTGACTAAACTCTGTGATGGATCTTCTGGAGTTAATACCCTTAACCACTCAATAATTTGTGGTGATAACTTTATTACCACATATTAAAAACACAAGGGCTAAATCAATTATAAAGCAATCAACGAGTTATTACTGGTTTGTGGCACTCAGCAGCTGCTTCAAAGGCAGTCAGTTCTTTTACTCTCTTAAATAGTTTCATGTAAGATATTTTATAGTGGTTAAAGATATAAACATATTCTGATAATAAAAGAAACATCCAAACAGTTGTTGATTTCATTATAAAAAATAATGCAGTTATTCAGGATAACTTCATCCACGTTTAAAAAAAATCTGTCATCAAAGTGGTGCCCAAAAAAGCAGATCAGATTATTTTGGCCAGCTGTTGTTCTGGGTTATATTTTCAGGATCAGCGTTTGTGTGTGTTTGCGTGTTGTGTTACCAGCAGTAAAGCCTGCTCCTGCAGGAGCTGCTGCTGCAGGATCTCCAGCTGCCTCTGCTCCTCCTCCAGCTGTCTACGGATATACTCCTAACCAATCAGCCCCCGGCCCAGCATCAGACGCAGCCAATCAGAGAGCAACCAGGCGGGACAGAAGCAAATCGGAGCCCAGGCAACCAGTGACATCAGCAGAGCAGGAAATACAGAAGAAGAATAGGAAAGAGGAGGAGGACAGACAAAAAGTAGGAGGTGTGAGATTTGGGATTTAGTCAGAAACAGGAGAGGAGAAATAACATGAAAGGAGCAGCAGGGGGCCGTGATTAGTAGAAGAAAAAGACATGCTTATTAAGATGGAGATGTTAAATCAGCTGTGCAAGAGGAGGACATTTATATCTGAGAAGGGAGGGTGTTGAGGAAGCATTTCACCGCAGGGAAAGTTCACATTAAACTTTTTCAAAGCCTCTTGTCTCCTCTGTTTTAATGTAGTGTGTGATGATGTTACTGCATTAAAGAGATTTTACTATCAAGATCTCCTTTTTACAACAGCAGTATTATAAAAAAAAACAGTGCTCACCAGGGACCAAACACTTTAAAAGTATTCTAAATTTGACCTGAAAAAAGACTTACAGTTTTACTTCTGGTAAAAATGTACAAAAAACGTAATGCATCTTTGTTTTTAAAGTCTCAGTTTATTCTGAGCAGTCTTGCAGATCTTAATAGTATCAAGAAAGTTATTGAATGTTTAATTATATTTTACGGGTGAAAATTTGAAGGTTTGACACAAAAAAAAAAAAATCAAGATTTTATTCAGCTGTGCCGTTGTCCCTGATTGTTTTCAGGTTAGACATCCAGTGGCATAAAAGGTGACATTTGCTAATAATTTGCCATAAACACCCAAAGAATGTGTCATTATTTGCACATTGTCACATATCTTCTGCTGTTTCAGTGGTGGATCCAGGATTATTCTGATTCAGGGACCATAGAGCGGCCACATTTAAAAAGAGAGGCCGAGTGTAGTTCACCACTTTGTGTCGGAAATTGCAACTTCAAAGTTCAAATAGATTACACCATCATGCTACCTCCCAGCAGTGGCGGAGCAAGATTTTCATACATGGGGGGGCCAGAGGGTGGTAAAGACTTTACCGGGGGCACCATATAGCAAGAAAGGAAGTGATTGTGTACCTCTCTCTGACACACACACTCATACACTGCTGTGATAACTGTGGTCACATTAGAGAGACATGAGAAATAAAATAAAATAACCTGGATCACCAAGTAGAAATATTAGCAATATGTTCAATAAAGTCCATAAAGTTAAGTTGGTTATTTTGGGGCTAAGTATGTGGAGCTTGATATGGTGGTAGAGGGATTAATTCTGGCTTACTGTCTGGTGGTGGTGGTAGACTGGATCCTTGTGTGGCTAGCTCCATGCTGGGAGTTGTTGGGCTACTGATACTGGGGCTGGGGACTGCCTCAGTCTGACCTGTGCCCTTCATCTTTACATAGAAGTCAGAAATAGCTTCCTTTCTCTTCATTCTTATATCTTCCTATACAAAATCCAACCGATTAAAGGATATACAGTATTTCTCCACCAATTCATGCCATAACTTACTTTAAAATCAGCTAGCAGTCTTGCTAGCCTTGCAATTAAATTAAACTGGATCATGTAGCATTAGCTTAGTAAGGGTTAAGTAACATGGCTATTCTTTGAACAATTTTAAAGTTTATTTTCAGCTCCAATGTGAAAATCCTGATTAATTAAGTTGATGTGTAGTCCCTAAATACACTCACTGAAAAAATATTATGACATGGTTTCCGCACATTATCTTAAAACTAATTTAATGCAACCATATAACTAGATTAGCACTGCTACATAGCTTCGGGCTAACATCTGGTTAACAGCCTTACATAACATTAGTAGCTGTACTTGCACAGAGACTAAATCTCTTCTAGAAATGTGCAACCAGATGTCAATATTTTTAAAGGGTGAACTTAAAATTTACTTCAAACTGGTGTAGTGATACTGGTGATCCATGAGTGTCTGGAAAGATGTCGCTGTTCTCCTTCTCCAGTGACCACTTAAGGTGGCACCTGAGGGGTTCAATCAGATTTCAGAGGTGGCCAGTGCCCCCCTTCTAGCTCCGCCCCTGCCCTCCCAGTCTGTATGGAATTACTCCATCTTGTCAGAACTATCAGTAATACATTTTTATTTATACATGTCGTATACATCACACTTATCAACATCCAAGTATGAATTTCCTCCTTATTTCCACCGGATGTAAACACAGAACATAAGAATGATTTAAGAAATCTGAAACTTTTACTTATCTGTAAAGGGTCAAGTCTAATAATCAGAGACACTTCAGGGGCCAATTAGATTTCAGCAGGTCCCAGAGCCCCTCTGGCTCTACACCTGGACAGGCCCATATGCTGCTTGACAACACATTACTAAATGTGATGCATATAAAAAGGGAGTTTAAGAAATGAGCATATTCTATCTGATCTTAAAAGAATAGGACAATGATTCAAATTCAGACTTACATATGCTGATTTTTAATCTTTATTTTTGTCTAAAAACCATAAACAATTTTCACAAAAATGGAAAATCATGTACATCGTTTGATTCAGCCCACATTTAGAGTTAAACATTTCATAATATGTAGTCTGAAAGGCTGAGTAAAGTTTATCATTTGTCACAGGAAATGATTTGAAAAATTAATCAGAAGTGAGTGCAAACAAGAGACCAGCATCCTTTCTTAATTTGAAAAGACACCAGCTGGGTTTCAGCATATGTGGTGCAACATTAGATGTATTAGATATGAGAATCTGCAAAATGTTTCCACTTTGCATTCTGAACAAATTAAAATTATTCATTTTTAACAGAGGCAAAAATGTTTTTTATAAGCTAAAAGAGTCTTCATGACCTGGAAAAGTGCAATTATCTAGTTATTTACAGTCACTTGCTGTTAGAAACTGAATTTTATCTCTTTTCTTCCCCTGTCACATTCATCACATGAGCTCATGCTGATAAATTCTCGATAATGGCTCATTATGACTCTCTTCTTTTAAAACGCTCATTTACAGAAGTACACTTACAGGAAGTGTTACTTGACACAGCAAGTTATCGCCAGCTACATGTAATCTCCCACAGCAAACATATCGTGTTGAAATGAACGTTTTCTGCTTTTACCATGATAAAACTAAAGAAGAGGGTCATTGCCACATTCATTTTAGTTAGTTATGCACCTAATCACTGTTTGTTGGTTCAGTCGCTGCAATGACAGGAAACATTTGTGATATACTGAGATAATGATGTGCAGTTGTGGTGAAAATGTTTTCGTGTAGATAGTCGGTATCTTGTGATTGAGAGGTTTATGCAACAACATTGAGAGGTTAATGCAGCAATCTTTATTTTTAGTGTCATTTTAGCAGATTTACACTCACTGGCCACTTTATCCGATCCACCTGTTCAACTGCTTAACACAAATATCTAATCAGCCAATCACATGTCAGCAACTCACATTTCTTCATGTAGACATGGTGAGGACAACTTGCTGAAGTTCAAACTGAGAATCAGAATGTGGAAGAAAGGGGACTAATGTGAGTTTGAACGTGGCATGGATGTTGGTCTGAGTGTTTCAGAAACTGCTGATCTGCTGGGATTCACACACAACCATCTCTAGGGTTTACAGAGAATGGTCTGAAAAAGAGAAAGTACCCAGTGAGCAGCAGATGTCTGGACCAAAATGTCTTGTTGATGTCAGAAGTCAGAGGAGAACGGGCCACTACTGTGTGCTAAGAACAGGAAACTGAGGCTACAATTCACACAGACTCACCAAAACTGGACAATAAAAAAGATAATGTCTGGTCTGATTAGTCTATTTCAGCTGCTACGTTCTGATGGTAGGGTCAGAATTTGGTGGAAACAACTTCAAAGCATGGATCCATCCTTGGATCAACGGTTCAGGCTGCTGCTGCTGCTGGTGGTGTAATGGTGTGGGGGATATTTTTTTGGCCCACTTTGGGTTCCTTAGTTCCATCATGGCATGGTTTAACCAGCACAGTCTACCTGTGTATTGTTGCTGACCATGTCCATCCCTTTATGAGCACAGAGTAACATCTTCTGATGGCTACTTCCAGCAGGATAATGCACCATGTCACAAAGCTCAGATCATCTCCAACATGACAATGAGGTCACTGTACTCCAATGAGCCTCCACAGTCACCACATCTCGATCTAGTGTTTCACCTTTGGGATGTGGTGGAACTGGAGATAAAGAGCGGATAAATCTGCAGTAACTGTGTGATGCTATCATGTCAATATGGAGCAAAATGTTTCCAACACCTCGTTGAACCCATGACACCAAGAATAAAGGCAGTTCTGAAGGCAAAAAGGAGGTCCAACCCGGTACTTGGAAGGTGGATCTATTGAAGTGGCCATTGAGTGTATATTAAGGTGAGCAAAGATATTATTGCAAAGTGATTACATATAGTAAAATAAGGATATTTTGGGATGTAAGAACCTTTTTCTTAAGTGTGTTCACACTTAATGTCTGTTTTATACGAAGCCCTTTAATGTGCTGCTAAATGAAAAGTGTTATAGTTCATCTCTCCTGCAGCGCCCCCGGTTGTGTGGAGGTTGCTGTTCCCTTTTAACCAAAAATAAAGACTGTTCAATAGAAATACCTTAAAATCATCGTAAATTTCTGGGCAACAAATACATGAAATTACACGTTTTTAATGCTGCTGCCGTTCCGCAATTATTGAAAACAATTCCCAGCTCTCTTTCTATTTTCAGCCATATACCATGAGCCACTTATGTTTCCAAGATATTATGGGTTAAATATGTGGAAGAAGGCTACAAAGATGACATCAATACGTTTTAATGAAGTGAGAAGCTCCGCCCCTCTGCTGCCTGTCAACTCAGGTGTTGTCCTACCTGCTCTCTCTCCGCGTGCCTCCTCTCCTCCTCACGACGGAGCTGCTCCATCTCTTCATACCTCCTCCTCTGCTCCCGCTCCTGCTGCTTCCTCATGTCCCGCTCCCGACGCTGTTGCTGTAGGTGGAAACCATATTACACCACGGGGACTCAGGTGTGCGTGTGTGTGTGTGTGTGTGTGTTCGTGCATGTCGAGTGTGTTTCCCTGCCATTTGAGTGAGATAAAGGTGCTAACAACACAGGTGTGGTGAGTGAGGGACAAGAGCTTTTTATAAACAAGGCAGAGGCGTTTTCACAAGTTAAAATAACAACAGATTAAATCGCGCATGCAGTTGTTCTCAGTTATCTCATGTGCTGTCACTGCCTTTTTGTAAAAAAAAAAACAAAAAAAACACAGTCCCCTTTCACTTATGGGAAGTGGCCAGAATGATTTAGAATAAGCTACACTATCATGAGTTGAAAAGGAACTCTTAAAGTGTGAAATATGACGGCTTCAGGTACCTCCTCGAGGCGTCGCCGCTGCTCTTTCTGCTCCTCAATGCGCTTCTGCCTCTCGGCCAGAAGTTGGCGCTTGTGCTCCTCATTCTGTTGCTGCTCCAGCTGCTGACGCCGGATCAGCTCCGAGCGCTCCTTATTTGCTAGCTGGAGTCGCAGGAAGTCCCGCCTCAGAGTGGACTCACCGGGAATATTGATGATGGAGCTGAATGCCAATCAGATTATAGTCAGGAAAAATCTAAACTCTTGTCTGCTAACTGGATCATTTCCGTTCATCTGCAGCAGCTGGACTGTCAGTGGTCATAGTCCTACCTGGGCTCTCCTATGTCCCTCTCTTCATCCTCTTCCTCACTCCCGCTGTACTCATACTCTGTGTCATCTGAAAGGAAACAGTTTCAGGTCAGTGTTTACAAGTGTTGACGAGGTCGTCAGCTGCAGTGAGGTGAGTCAGAAAAGGCATGGCCTCACCCCTCTCCCCCCTCCTCTTCTTGGTGCGGTCGATGTGGTCTTTCAGCTGGATGCGGACCTGCCGCTCATTGGGAAGGTCTCTGATGAACGGGTGTTTGAGGAGCTGCTCGGTGCTCGGCCTCTGGCTGTGACTCTTTACCAGGCAGCTCTCTATGAACGACTGAAACTTCTTCGACCTGAAAACACACACACAAACACACACATGCACACACAAGTTAAACACAGGGGCAGAGAAGAATATGTACTATAATCCTTTCTTGAGTAAAACAGCCCATTTTAAGGTACCAAAGTGAGGAGGATCATTGCTTTAAAGAAAGATAAATAAATAATTTCAGAAAAACTATTTAAATATAGGAAAAATATCTATTCATCATTACACCCCCCTCAGAAAAATAGTAGTAAATTTGCATACATTTTTATTTTATTTATTTATTTATTTATTTATTTATTTTTCAGGGACATTGCATTTATACATAGTTACAAAAAAAATGTAATTGTAGTAGTTTATAGCAACGGCTAATTCACAACTCCTGTCTAAAATCATTTAAACATAGTAAATGTAATAATGAAAGTACAAATACACAAATTATTTATTATCACCTATTATTATTATTATTATTATTATTATTATTATTATTATTATTATTATTATTATTATTATTATTATTATTATTA
>JBBBVU010000019.1:1869173-1880007 GCA_037177055.1 Atherinosoma microstoma
ATCAAGCTCGGCTTACATAAGTCTTTTCTTTCTTTTTCAGAGTTATAACATCATGTAATGGCAAAGATAAAGAATACTTCGAAGAATAGCACAATATCTATGTAAGGTTGACTAATTTATGTGTAGTTTTGTTGTGATTACAACACATGAATTCAAGCAAATGTTATCTCTGAAAACATCTGGCTCTTGCATCCAATCGTGTGTCTCACCATGTCCCTAAGACGTCATATTTACACAACTGAGAAACATGTTCGTCTGGCCTAAATAGTATCAAATCTCATTTTTGAAAGTCATACTAACACACTCAGATAATTCAGTTGGGAGACTATTTTTCCTGCATGTATTCAGCAGGATTAAAGTATTCATGGGCAAACTGGGCTCAATGGGCTTTGATCAGAATAATCACAAGTGATATCTGTATCTCATTTGTTAAAAATGGTAAAGCTTCTCATTTGTTAGTCGACATAGGACCATTTTTCAACCATTTCAATAGTTTTCAGATGTTATGGCGTATGATGTAATAAATCAACTGAAAATAACCAAATACCAACAAGCTGTAAGGGGGGATGTTGCCACCCTTGTAGGATAGTAAATGAAATCCCCCTCTGTGTTTGTATACAGTCACATGAACATAGTCCAATCAAATGCTCTAATAAAACTTAAACCGCATCTCATGTACACAGACTGATTCTATGGAAAGTACCTTGTAAGGTACAGAAATGGTTTGTCAGGTAAATACAGTGGACTTTTCTTTAATTTTAAAGTTACTTAATCATCACTGACAATTACAGATGCATGGTTATACTTTCAATAATGTTAAGGTTAAGGCAAATAGATAGTTAACAGCCTTTAAGGAAGTAGTAGTGGTTTACTTCCCCAGAACACACGAAGGCTCCGGCTTTGCATCTTTCCTCCAGGTACTCTGGTTTCCTTTCACAATCCAAAACAAGAATTTCAGATTAAGTGGTAATTCTAAATTGACTGTAGGTGTTATGGTTGTTTCCTTTAGGTACATTCCTGTACCAGAACAGAAGAAGCCTAGAGACCTATTCCTGGAGACTATAGAAATCCCAAGAAAACTTGTCTAAGAGGGTTCAGACCGTGTCAAAAAGATGGTCGTATTGAATATTGACTCTATTCAAGCCTTACAAACTGCATTTCTATTTACGTTTGCACATGTTTTCATAAATGGCTGCACCTATTTCCTGGTTTCCTAGAAATATACAAAGAAATGAGTGGTGCTTTGAGACTTTTGCACAATATTGAACAATCCAGATAAGCATTTAACCTGGCTTCTTGGACCGTGAAGTAAGTGTGTGAAGTGATGCTGTGACTGCAGGACAATTGGCAGCGATCCACCACAATGAAGCTATAAAAGGTGAGGCAGGCAGTACGGGGCAGATGATAGGAAGCGATGCCATCTCAGAAAGGCTCTTTGTTTTGCTATCTACCTTCCTAACACTGACAGCCAGCCAGACAATATCCCAAAGGTGACACAGAACTTCCGGTGCGTTTGCGTGAGTAAGGGGGAGATTACAGCTGAGGAAGCTGCATTGACACGGTACCAGAAAACACACATATGCATGAAGATAGCGATAAAGTTAGACCCTGAATGTGAAGAGAGGGGGAGGTGGCAGGTGAGGAGGAGGAGGATCTGGAGATAGAAAAGGGTAGAATATCCTATTGAGGCAGCCTGAGGCATAAAAACACACCTCAGGTCCTGCGTTCAGACATGCCTCACATTCCTAACTTTGACACAGGCTTCGACACACGAAGACAGAGAAAAAATCCAGACAGATGCAAACAAACACTGAGTTTCCATCCCTTAACGCTGATATGACACATTGACTGGAAACAGCAAGTTTGTGTAAGTAGGGTGAGCTTTTGTCTGCATATAAATGCAAACCATCAAATCTGGCATTTCAGAGGTAGGCGTAAAAGTTCAACTAAAAATAGAAACACTGGGATTGCAGAGATATTATATTCCTTAGTCTAAAGCCAGTTGTCATCCTAAGGCCTGGAGTCGGAGCATTAAAAAGTTAGAATTGCACATTCATCTTCATATCAGCTGGAACATTAGATTACTACTGCAGAACATCTGAAAGTGGTGCATGGATTTCTGCTGGACAAATATGTTTAATACCAAGAAGTGGGACCCTCAAGATTTCCAAGAACCACAAACAAAATGCGCTTTCTTTACCAGGTGAAATATTTAGCATGTATGTGCTTGTGTGCGTTTGCATGTAAGCAAACTGAAGGTTGCTGTAGGTGCTGAAACAATAAGACACAGCTCTGTGTGTTAGACAAAATCTCATTAATCATTCACAGACCTGGAAACTTTTATGAGTTTTTACCTTTCCACCCTAATATGACAAAGCATTGCATCATTCTTTTTAAAGCGTAGCCTTGTTGGACCTGATGTGAAAGCATTAATCTCAGTTTTTCCGACATGAATCAGGTGTTTCTGCAGAGATCTCTGCTGTTTCATGTCAGGACTTGAGGACCTTGAATTCTCAGTAACTTTTGCTAAAATGTGCTCCTTATTCAGGTAAGTCAGAAATTGTACTGTGTTTTCTTGTGTATGTGTTTATGAAAAGAATGATTAAACTTTACATTACAGCCTGTGGTTTAGTTATCTTTTTGTCTCAATATCTAGAAACCATTTAGTTGAATTCCAGGCAAGGAGATGACAAAATCCCAAGGGATCTAATGACCAAGCATACCCTTTTCCTAGGAAATGAACCTGAATTGCCAACCATGATTCTCTCCACACACCTGATCTACTAAACTATTTAATCAAATCAATCTGTAGCAGGATTTCTATGCTTAAGAAAAAAAAAAAAGCCAGTGAAAGCTTGAAATAAATCCGTTTGTACAAGGTGTCTGAAGCCAGAAGTCTAACCGCTCATAACACTCATGTGCATTTTGCAGAGGGCAGTGAGACACGACTCAAATAATAACAGCTCACATTTTTCATCAGTTTCTCTGAGAGCACATTAATAATGCTGAGACTGTTCACACAAACCGGGTACTTTTTCAGGCCCGCTGTTGTGTGAACTGAGCATGACAGTAAGGTACAAAAAAGAAATGAATGAAACCTCCATGCCTTCATCCCCAAATGGGGTCCAGAGCAGCGTTCATCAGATACAAGACACAATCTTCCAATTTAACCAGAGTTTCTACACCTCAAAACCAACCAAACAACACGCATGGACAGATTCATGAGAGGAATTTTATTTCCCTCAGCCCCATAAAAGGTGCTTTATATAAACATAAGCTGAAGGTCAGATGATTTCTTATGGTCAAAAATACATTTTTCCATCTTGAAGACAAAAGCACTAAGAAAATACAACTGCAAATAATATTGCACATAAAAAAAAACAACAAAAGAAGGGCAGAATAATCATCAATTATCTATTTACTGCAGGTTTGTTTGGAAAAATCAAAACACATTCAAGGCAAATACAAATGAATACAATTGTCCTTGACTTGAGAAATTCCTTAAAATGTATTCAACTATTGTACAAAGCATGTCAGCAACCAACTTAAGAAAAAAACTGTAAGCTACTGCCGACTGCATGTTAACTGTAACATGGCTAAGTTTATTGTGATAACTGTAGGCAATCAACATATCCAAAATTAAGTGTTCTCTAACAAGAATTTGCTGAATCAAAAGGTCGATTTTGCATTAAACGGTGCTCAATGAGCTTCCTGAATTCAACTTTTTAAAACAAAATAAAAGAAAATAATTTATGGATCCTTTACATGAAATTGTTGAGTGGTAGCAGCTACGTTTAACTCCACAATGGATGTTTGTCAAGGTTTGTGGAGGAAGTGGACCCAAACGCAGGCTGACAGGTGCAATGATGATAGGTTTAATGAAACCAAAAACCACAGACAGCACAGGAGAAACAACAAAATGATCAACCGGGAGCTTAAATACTAGATGGAACTAATTACAAACAAGAAGCCTGTGAGGCAATTAGCAAAAGAAACCTGTTGTGATAACAAGGGAGCAGGAAGTAAAGGTTATACAGAACACAAGGGACTAAACTTAACAAAATAAAACAGGAAACAAGACAGAACCAAAACACAATAAAGGATTATAAACCAAAACCCAAAGACCATGACAATGTTAAAAAGATCAAGAGTGAAATAGAAAAAGAGCTCAAATCTGCAAAGTAACATTAAAGTGCCAGAGAGAGTAATACGGTAACCAGTGCACTGGTTGGGTCAGATGATAAAGTTTGAAGAGTGAATAGTTCTGCAAAGCCTGTGTACAAAGAAATAGACAGCCTCCATGGAAACTGGAGAATTTCATTGCTTTAAAACGTCTTAAATAATCAAATAACTAAAATATTTCCCTAAGCTATGGAGACCTTTTCTGATTGTGTGCAACATCTTTAAATAAATTATACAACTTAAAGTGCTCTGTTTACCTGGCCCCTGGTTCTTTGGTTTCTTTTGCTAAGTTGTCTGTTATGTGTACAACACTGGTTCATCTCTTGGGTTAGGTCCCTCTTCTACAAGTTGATATAAAGCAGCACCAGAAAAAAAACACATTCCTCTGAAAATGGTCAGGTATAAGGACTGGACTGGAAGTGAGTGAAAAAACAGCCAATGTTCAAAGAAAAACAATGAAAGACCTTCAGAAAGCTGGAGAACTATAATCAAGGCCACTTTAAAAGTTTACAAGAATGTTTGGCTGCTTGGAAGCAAAATGTAAACAAATAAGGGCTAGTTTAATGTGTTTGCATGGTACAGTAAAAGAAAGCAAACAAAAGGAAAAAACTGACATGTCTTTTTCTAATTGTCCTGCCATTAACTTTAACATTTAACAAATGAGGCCTGTAGAGGCCTAAATGTTGCTCTTGGGATTTTTTTAGCAGTTCCTCTGAGTATTAAATGGTCTGACCTTGAAATGAACTTGTGGGGATTTCACTCCTGGGAAGATTGGCAGCTGTCTTAAATGCTTCCCTCTGTAAAATGATGGACTCCAAATTATTTGGAAATGAACTTAAAACCCTCCCCAGACTGATGGGCAGCGACAGTTGCTTCTCTGAGATCATTGTCTCTTTGTCCATGTGTCCATGTGTGTTAACACACACCTGAATGCTGCAGACAAGCAAACTAGCTAAATTTCTGTTTTTGTGGAGGTGTTCAGACTGATGATGATCAATTAGTCAAGTGCAATTTACTTAACCCCTTGATCCTTGTTGTCCCGTTGCATCAGTATTTGTACGATAATTGCTATGTGATGCTTGCATCAATATACATGTTCGATAAAACCAATTTTAGGAAAACAGAAGACAATTCAAACCACAACCACTTGAATAGAAAAATGTAAAAAGGGGAAGACGTTAGGGATGCACGAGACTACATTTTATCAGCAAGTAAAAGTACTTACATGTGAGTACTTGCCGATACCTAATACTGATATAAATATTAATGAATCCCATTACAGTTCAATAGGAGTGTGGAGCAGAATGTCAGATGTGATGACTGAGTAGTAAATTGTGTGATATATCCGATGGGTCTTGCAGCCATCCTCTAAATGTAAGGTTTGAAAATCTTCATAAATAAGGAGGACAAAGTGGTTTTTGTTGGATTCAACTCACCGCTGTGACAAAGCACCTTTATGCCCAAAATCAGCTTTTCTCACTGAGATAATGCATTTTCGAATTTCTAAATAACACCTGCGATAACGTTGTAGATTATGCGTTGAAAAAAATTAGACGTTAATTCCACAGATTAATCTCTTTGTATTTTCGCAGCAACTTTTTTATGAATACCGAGTACACACACATAGTATCAGCCTGATACCCGATACTAGTATCGTGCATCCCCATAAGCGGTAAAAGTGGGCTTTTTCTTACACTGCTTCTGCACTTTGGTTTGTTTTATGTTCAGTTAATAATGAAATAGTATAAATGGGTTTCGTGTTATTGCCCATATAAGATTTTATTTACCTCATTCTAAGACCTGACGAGAACCTGATAATGTTTTATTATGTCCAGATACATAGAAATGTAGAATAGAAGAAAGTATACTTTCTATTTCACAAATGCTTTTACTTTGCTGTCTTGTCCTGTAGCATGAATAATAGTCAGTTTTTAAGGGATGAGCCAATAAAAAAGGCAATAATTCTTAATTCGTCTATTCTGCTGTTATAATTTGTTTACAGAAAAAAACATGCCAGTAGTATAAAGACAGGTAAAATGAAGCTTTGTTAAATGTACTATAAAAGGAAATTACGGGATTCAGTGACACAAGTTGGTGCCACTAAATGTTTAATCAGCAAAAGTGCACTTAAAATGGGATTGGGAAACTTTTTCCTTTTTTTCAAAACAAGTGGGATGACCTTTTTTATTCTTTAAATTATTTACATATTTCATCTCTTTTGTTTATTTCAATTACTGAAGAAGACAAGATGATAGATGCATCCCTGAAGTGTGGGTGTATTTAAGCTCCCGTCTACTATGATGATGTAATTTCTCTTACATATTGACACCACGACTTGCAGCCTGCATTAAAAAGAAATAAGAACGTGGGAGGTAACATAATGGATGGGTTCCTTCCTTCATGTTAACAGATGTTATGCCATGTATATCAAATACTTTGTGTAAGATATTATGATTTCCTCTAAAAAGGCACACTTGTTCCTGCTAGTTTTGTTTCCTACTTATATATCAGTATCCAGGTGCCATCAGGGACCTGACAGTGTTTAATTAGCTCTATATACATTCAATGAGAACACCCTGTAAATAGCAGGTTGCAGCTGAAAGTGCAACTGACATTCTCAGGAAGTAAGATCACAAAAAACCCGCATTCAGGCGAGGTAAACAAAAGGCTGTGACATCAGAACCTCTGACAGAAACCTCCTGCAGTATTCACCCACTTCAAACATGCTTCCATTGAACAGTGATTTTGCTTTCTGAGTTAAATCGAACACTTCCATTTACATCATGTGTTTGCAGCTGATTCTGAAGAAAAACACCCAGCTACCAGGAATCTGATGAAGACATAAGCCATAAATGAGGGAAGAGGCGCTTTTATTAAGTATACTTCACAGTCCTCATCTAAATACCTCCTACATCCACGTAAAGATCACTATTTATTGTTTTTAAGTACTCACTTAAACGTGTATGGAAAGGATTGAGCTCTTCGTCGTTTCACTGTCACTAACATAATGTTTCAAATCCTGCTAGGTCATGACTCATTACTGGCTTAAAAACATCTCAGAAAATCCTCTTTAACTTGCTAATTCTTGCAATACAAGGAAAAGCACCAGCTTAAGGAGATGAAAGGAGATATTCAGCCTCTCTGTGCTTCAATCAATATGACAGATTGAATAAGGTCCACTTTGTAAAGGCAGAGTCAATGCTTAATCAAATCGGGTAAAAACTCCTAGGTACCAAACCTCGTGTCCGCGCTTTCAAATGCGAGGCGAACGGAAAACAAAGGTGATGAAAAGGTCACACTTAGCAGGACACCAAACCAGCACAGCAGCTTCTGTGGTAGCAGCTTATCGCCTGCTATAAAATGTGGAGTATTTTTTTTCATACTTTAATGCTCTTTGTAAGCCGTCTTCCAGCATCATTCAGATATTCCTTCCTCATTGCATGCACACTTGACTGTGACTGTAAAAGACTGCTAAAGCCGGAAACAAAGAGGGGGCGGCGTCAGCATCCTCAGAGGTGGAAAAACCATTTCAAAGCTGCAAAAAAACATTGGCAGGGAAGATGAATGAAGATCCTACTTCAGTTCAATAAAATGTCACAAAGCTGTACAGAAAGTGTATCTGCTTCCATACATGACCCCTTTTGAGATGTTTTCACCTCAATATTTTAGAGAAAATTATACTTAATTTCATCACCTCTACAGATTCGTTATAATCTCCTAAAAAGCAGAAGTCATGTTGTCCTTCCAGGAAAGAATGATGTGACTCAGTGTTAATTACAGAGGCAATGGGGAAGCTTCATACTAATTAATTCTCATTCATTTCTAGCCGAGCACATAGTTTTATGAAAGCTCAGGTGGCTAAGATGTTTTGGTTTTATTCAAATGGGGCAGTGTGAAGTACTCATGAGCAGATGAGATCTTACCTGCAGTAGACAACAGAGCGCTTTTGGTTTGGAGAATTAGACAGGAATACTGGCCAAAAGCTAAGCTAAGATACTCAGAACAAGGCTGCAGAACAGATCAATTTTTTCTCCAGCTGAAACAAGTCAAACCTCATTTGTTTGTGGCATTTTAAAATGTCGCTTCTGCAGTTGTCATTTGTTGACTTTGTTAGTATTTTCTCAACTGAAAAACATCTCATGTTGCCGCCACACATAGTAGTCGCCCAACATTTGCTGCTGCTTATCAGCTTACTGCTGGGAATTACGATTGTTAAGATTTAAAAGATGATAAATGCTTGTTTGGGATTCACCAGTTTGGGATTTGCCATTTGGCATTTTCAGAAACAGCTGATCAGGGAAATGATATTTTCAATAAAGATGCTCTTCGGTTAAGAGAATAGTGACAATGTAAGTGTTTCTGTCCATATAGTGCCAGAACTTTGTTTCAGTTGTACCCAATGGGCACTTTTAAAGCAGGATTGTCAAGGGGACTAGGTTCGATTGGATGGGAGATTGGAACATTTTGCATCTTTGTTTGGTTTGGTTTGTTGTTACACTGCACTTTAATGGAGCCTGAAACCACCTGAACAATACAGAGTTTCAACAGCATGCTTGCTGACCACTGGCCAAGAAGAAAGAAGAGGAACCTCTGTCTCATTGATTGGCCAGGACCAAAAGCAGCTTGTTCACTGCAAGTAAACAATGGCGCAACAATTTATTTATTCAGTCTTTGGTTTTCAGTTTTTACTTTGGTGTTTAAACCTAAAACAGTTTTCCCAGGAATCCGTCCAGTATGAGCAGCAGCAGAAGCAGCGAGCTATCCACCATGTTACTCCTACGTCTCTTCCTCTCTTTGGTTCACTGGATGGTCCATTTGCTTTCAGCCGCACCAGAGTTCAGAACCAGAAGTCACTTTTTTTGGTCGGCACCAGAGTGGGAATGTGCGTTCACACTGTTCCAAATGAACTACGCTATCCATGGAAGCTGACCAGAGTTCCCTTAAAGGGAATCAAACAGCTGCTATCAGTAGAAAACTGATGCAGCCCCAATCATCTTTTTTTTTTAATGCTAAAACATTTTTGCTTGGCCAGTGGGTGGGGAGTTTCGGCTTATAAGCGAAAAAAGGAATGTTCACACGTTAAAGGTTGTTAAGGTCTGACTCCCCTGAGGACGGTGATGTACACACTTTCAACAGAGAAGATAGCTGGTGTCAGGGAAGCCGTCTATGTTAAACTGGAAATACAATCTCTAATCTGAGGAGGAGGCCTCAGGTTTCACCTTCCCAGTTCTTACTATGCAGCCCTGACTCTCCTCCTCGGGCAGTTTCACAACAGTTCAGCCCTTGTGACCAAAGCGGTTTTGGTCAGACAGGTAAACAACTCCCAGGTAACAATGACTTGAACGACCCACACAATGCTCAGTGACACGTGTGATGTTAATGACCCTTCAGCTGTCTAAACTCCCCACCGCCCGGTCAGAACTGAAGAGGCCTTTTGGATGAGGGGTGAAACCATTGAAAAACAGTCCAATTGCCTTTATTCAAGCTTTTAGGATAGTCCTTCACACAACCCCACTTAAAAAACAAAACTACCTCTTCAATGACCTGCTAACAATAAGATTCAACATGTATGTATTGAGGCTTAAAGAGGTCATATTCAGGAGTCAATCTGCCACCCTCTTCATTAACTATAACAGACATAAGGAGTATATATATTTTAAACTGTGTGTGTTCTCTACGATGGACTGGTGACCAGTCCAGGGTGTTCCCTGCCTCTCGCCTGCAAATGAATGAGATAGGCTTAGTTTTCCCTGTGACTGAAGTGGGCAAAGCAGTATAGAAAATGAATGAATGAATGCGTGTGTCTTGTCTCTGTGTTAATTTTGTCCTATCAATTATTTCTGCAAAGGATATGTCACCTTGTTGAAGCAGCAGATCAATACAGAGCATCCAGTAAACAGAGTAGGAGCGGTGAAGCTCTGTGTGCATCAGCAAACGTGTGAGTGTGTTAATAGCTTTCAAAGTGAGACGGCTCACACACCTAACCACACACACACACAGAGGTTGCGTGCTTTCAAGGCCTGCGTGGGCGTGCTCAGTGAAGTCAGGAGCAACTTTAGTTTTAGTTAAAAAATTGATTAGATGGGTTTTATGGCAGCTCACATAAGAGCCAAAGATAAATAGAAGCCACATTTTTTGAAGCTCATGTTACACACTAAAACACAGGAGTTCCTCCTCTGAATGAAAACTAAATGAAACCCTCCACTGTGATGTTCTGCTTTTGTGAACTTTAGTCATTTTAAATTCTATAAAATTGTGTTTTATTCCCTGAAAACATCAGAAATGATTACTTTTTGAGACTTTATTAGTCCATTTCTGAACAGTATCCCCAACCCCCTGAATTCATTTTCCAGAATGATATACTGTATGTAAATTGTCTTACCTTGTAGACCTGCCCATATGTGCCATTTCCAACCAGTTCCACCAGCTCAAAGATACCAGCCGGGTCCTGGAAGAGAAATAAGTACAGGTGAATGAGGAGGAGTAGGTAAAAAACGTATCCATGACAGCATAGCATTGATTTAACGGGACATGAGATGGATGGAGGAAACTTTCATGGAATTTCACAACACGCGCACACACACACACACACACATACACACACACACACACACACACACACACACACACACACACACACACACACACACAC
>JBBBVU010000019.1:1880623-1894704 GCA_037177055.1 Atherinosoma microstoma
CACACACACACACACACACACACACACACACACACACACACACACACACACACACACACACACACACACACTCAAACATTGAGGGAGTGTTGCATACCTGTGGTTTTACCCTGTAAAGGCCTTTCTGTGCCATCACAGTTATTTTTCCCATTAATAGCTAACCTTTTCAACCTCTTCTCATTTCTAGCTCATCAGTTACAGACTCTTTTTCGTGTCAGATGTAAATACTGTTTTTTTTTTAACATCCAGGATAGTCTGATGGATCTCATTTGTTCCTGAGCATTTGTCCTAGGACAGCGTACCACTATAACAACATTTTGACTCATTTTCATAATAATTTAAGAATTGGAAAGGCTTGTTGCAGAAGAGATGTGTACCCTCTAATGTGGCACAAGTCAAACGGTGTATTTGAAAACAATGTTTTCCTAAAAGGAACAAAGGGGTGATTGGTTTAAAAGATAGAACAAAATTTTTTTCCACAATCAGAGCCATCAGTTTGATTTTACCAACGTACATAATACAAGTGCCCCTGTTCAATATACTGAACCAAATAATTGTCCCTAATATCTAGTTTGTAGGTGAAAACATTTTATGTAAAGCATCAGCATGTGTTGGGATGAGTGAATGCGATTTCTTTTGTGAAAAACACACAGTCGCACACTGGACATGAACTCCAGTCTATTGGCTGAGAGTCAAACATCCCCCAAACCTATAAACCCAAACATATACATCCTCATCCTTAATACTATTGATCACTAAGTAATGGATGGGGTAATTGTGATGGATAATTATGTCAATGGGGTAATCTACTCACCAAGTTAACATGTGACACCCAATGACTGTAAAATGAAGCTGACACCACAGCCCTCAGACTAAGAACTTGTACACACAACCTGGTATTTCTTGATTAGATTTGTCTATGTATTTGCATCAACTGTCCCCATTGAAAAGCATTTTTGAAAACACTTTCCAGTGTGAAGATTTTCACTGACTACATATTATATGCCCAGGAAAACTGTGTTTTTTTTGGCTTGCAACTCAGATTGTAGGCCATTATCTCGTTGGTTTAATGTAAAAAAAACAAAAAAAAAACATGCAATAATCTGCTCCTCTTTTCCATAGCAAGCTTACCCAAGATAGTACTGGTGCAAACCTTGCTAACGGGACTTTTTACAGTTACACATAAACATACAGTTAGAAAACGTTTGTATTAAGGAAGAAAAGCATAATAAACAGAACCCGTTGTAACTTTGGGAACAAAGTCTCCCACTGAAAACTGGCAAGTGAATTTTCATATGTTTAGGACATCGCTGTTGCATTTGACTGAGTCTCTTCAACGTGAGACTGTAACGAAATAACTTGTCATTCCTGTCCAAAAATTTGCATACACACTTTATGCCTTTTCATGTAGGTAGAGATTATTTGTAGACAGACAAATTTGTTTATTTTCTCAAAGTGGCAAGAATGAAAACAAAGTTTGTTGTGGCCGGGACATTTCATACTTCACGAGAAACCTCATTCACAGTGGGGTTTGTTTTTTCTCATTGACCACGCCCACTTCAAATTTCCGACCAATTACACAATAGTTGTCGGACACCACATTTAAAAAAAAAAAGCCTTTTTAACATGGGAGTCTATGGGGATTGACTCCTTTTTGAAACCAGCCCCTAGTGGATGAAGAGCAAACTGCAATTTCCGGCACTTCCATATAGGGTTCATAAAATCTCCACTGGAGGTTCCCGCTGTCAAGAACAAGCTGCAAGAACTCCAAGGGCTAACCAGAGCTGAGGGAAGAAAAAAAAAACTTTTGTCGCAGAACAAATTTCTCTATTCTTGTGGACTACAGACAAAGTCCTTTAATTAAATTGGCAAAAAAATATTTGCTAGCTTTCTGTTCAAAATGATACCATGTGTCTCAATACGTAAGTTCACTGGAATGTAGTACGCACTGCGCACTTGCTTCTGTAGTGCACACTTTTGTGGATAAGTGTTGACCCAAATGGAGCACTGACGGAGCAGCAATTAATCATGACTCTCCAGCTCGCCAAAAATATCATTAATCATTTGTTGCACGTTTAACTTATTTACGTCCGCTAAACCGGCTAAAAACTGCTAACATTCACTGTCCTAACTGTACTACGTCGGCATAAGTCCCGCCCCTTCCTCTGCATCGGCAATATGTCGTCCATTTAGTGTGAGTAATGTACATCGTTCTACACAAGATTTTAGGAGTTTTTTCTTAAATGTGCGTGTGAACACACTATGCACTTTAAATGTAGTGTTCGAAAGTGCACTAGTGCGCTGATTGAGACACACCTACAGTGATAGTGCTAGGTGGGTATGTTTAGCTATTAGCATAACTGTGTTAAAACTGACATTTGTTGTTCTTGAATCTAAAAAGCCTTGACACATATCCTTTAAGCTATTTAATACAAAGTTTAATATAGTCTATGTACATTGAAAATGACAGAGGAAACCAAAAAAGAAAAAAAAAGGTCAGCAGGTAAATTCACTTACAAACGCACTAGAACACAGGAGTTAATCTCGTCTGAAGGCTGATTAAAAATCAGTAAACCTCCCAAAACACAGATGTCAATCTTAAAGCAAACCCGTGTGTGTTTGGTATTAGCGTGTATGTGTGTGTGTGTGTGTATATGTGTGTGTATGTGTGTGCACGCATTAGCATACAGTGGGCCACAGGAGAGCGTTGGGACTATTACAGTGCAGCCTTCTGAAAGGGATTAGCTTAAAAAACAGCGTTCCTTTTCACTCAAGGTCAAAACCGAAGCACATCTAATCCTCAAGGACCAAGCTGAATGTGCGCCTGAACACATGCAAGTGCATATACACCTCTTCACCTGTTACAGCTCTTACTGTCTGTCAGACCACAAGTAGAAAAAATAAGCAAGGAGAAAGGGGGAAGGCAAATTAAGGGATCTAAATATAAAAGAAGCCTCCCTGTGGTTTCCTAACTTCTCGGTGGAGAGTATGATTTCCCACTGACAAGTTTGTACGAGTTGTAGTGAGTCCAGTTTTGGATAAACAGTTTAGACAAAAAAATTCCCTTCTTATCTCAGTAAACATAACAAAAACTCTTATGGAGCCTCAGGTTTTCAGATGCCTCATCTTACCCATATTCACCAACTATAACATTACTATACTGAATACCCAATCGGCTGATCTTCATTTCTTGCCTTTTGGTCAAGTATTTTTTGATTTTGATTAAAAATCATACGTACATTGTTAAAATGTTTGCCTTAATCTGTGTTGATTTTTCCCATCTTACTCATTGGCTCACAGGTAACATGGGCTACTCAAAGAAAGATTATATGAAACCCACAACAAAGGTAAAAAGAACCAAAGGGTTCAGCTTTAAGCTTTTGTACATACTGTTTTTGTATGCATGAAGCAAACAAGATCGTGGATCATTTTGAATGTAAGTTTATCCAAAAAATCTGGACTAAGATGGTCCAGGTCTCTGTAAACTTTCAATTTTGGGTTCAAATGTTGAAGACATGAAATGTTTAAACTGATACTGTTAATACACTAGATGAAACAAGATGAGTCACCTTAGGAAGAATGAGCCACTGTACATACAGTATATGGATGGATTAATGAATGATCCAACTGTACACAGACTAAGAGACTCAACAAGTTATTCCTTCAATCTCACCTGCCAATAATCAGTGAGACATAAAATGACCAAAAAAAAGACAAAAAATGCACGATAAAGTGCAAAATGACGACACAAGTTGACCACAAATGGACAGAATACTATTCAAAAAGATGCAAAATGACCAAAAAGAGACATAAAATGATCACAGAGACAACAAGAGGAGATACAAACAACAATTTTTGAGACAAAAGTTTGAAAATGATGCAAATAACCACATAGAGGCTCAAAACTACTGGAACAACACATAAGAAATTACCCAAAAGAGACACACAATGACTGTAAATACAAAAGTTTCAAAGAAAAGGAAGTTAACAACAACCAGACAAAAAGTGACACTGACAACCATCAAGAGACACAACTCCACAAAGATTCGACACATAATGACAAGACAGAAACAATCACAAGGACCAATGCTAAACAAGCACCAAGAGAGATAAATAGACCACAAAGAAACAATAAGTCTGATGCAAGATTCAATTTGACCACAAAAAGTCACAAGATGGCTGTAAAGAGATTAAAACAACCAGTGGCACAAAAAAATTTCACAATATGGAGTCACAATATGACTATATGATGCAACACAGCCAATGAGACAAAAACAATCCCAATCAGACATAAAATAGCAGAAAGACAAACAAACTGAGCAAAAAGAGACACAAAATGGCTATTGAGAGACAGCCATTAGGAGACACAATACACGACAAGATACATGACACAAAACAAGCACAGACTCACATTCACCGCAATGAAACAAATCAACCCGTGAAGAGATGAAAACAATCACAAAGAATCAAATAATGACCACAAAGAAACATAATACAGATGGACAGAGATAAAAACAACCACAAGGGACTAAAAGCAGCTACAAAAAGATAAAAAGTGATTACAAAAATATGCAACAGCACCAGAGACAATACCATAGAAAACTGATGACACAATGTGTACTGCACTAGCTTTAACATGCTTATACTGAGCCTTTTCATTCATCTATGTCAAGCTTTGTAATCACACCACATCCAACATGTCAGCAGTGAAGCTGGGAGAGAACCACATTAATAAGTAAAGACCCAGTTTGGTCATAAAATGTGATTCTCCTTTAAAACACTCCTCATCCTCCCGAATGAATCACCAAGGATGTGACATAACAGAGGTTATGTCCTTATGTGACACTCAGCTTTAATTCCCCTCCCAATAGCAGCTATCACAGAACTTTTACCTCACACTGACATGTTTCCCCATCCAGTCTGTCAGTGTGGAGGATGAAGACTCCAGCTGCGATGTGACATACAACGAGAAGAGGAGGAGGAAGTGGAGGCGAGAATGGGTCAAACTACAGTACTGTGCAAATGTTCTTTTTTTGCTTCCAATGAGCCAAACTTTCTTGTCATCTTCTAACGCGTTCTTAAGCCTTATTTCTCCAGTTTTCAGAAGGTCTTTCAAAGTTTTTTTTGGACATTGGCTGCTTTTTTTACTTATTTTCAGGCTAGTCCCTCTACCTGACTATTTTCAGAGGAATGTGTTTTTTGTCTGTTTAGCCACTGAACACAGACTTATGACCCTTTAAGGCATAAAAAAACAGGCTTGTGCATGCAGAAACAAAAGGAGCAAGGACAAAAACTTTAAAACTAAACCCAAGAGACACTGTGAAACACAAAGGATAAACAAATTCACACTCAAGCATGGAAGTGAAAGCATGAGTGATTCCTCAGAAGAAGAAAGATTGACTTGAAGCTCAGAAGGATTTTGGATCAGACACAAGATAAAGAGCATCCCTTGTGTCATACAAGGTCTACAGGAAGTTCGCGAAACACCTTCCACTCAGTCCTTCTGACGGTTGTCAAGGTGTACACTGGACATCGACAAGAAGTGACTGTTCAGTGCAACGGCCAAGCTGCCAGTTTATGTTACCAAGGAAGACTATCCTACCATAATGAGGCATGCATGGCTAAAGGAAATCCAGATTGACAGGTGGGATATAAGGAAGCTGTCACACAGTTCCACTCACCTTCAGACCACGCTGGAGAAGCATGAGGAAGTTTTCCATAATGAGTTAGGCTGCATTACGACATCACCATGAAGCTGAATGTGAAACCTGGATGTAAGTCTATGTTTCTGAAAGCAAGACCAGTACCGCATGCTCTCTGACCCAAAGTGAAGGTTGATCTGGATGCTCTGGTTACAATGGGGTTTTGAAGTCTGTGGCTACCGGTGATTGGGCCAAAAAAGGACCATGCATCTGGACATATGGATATTTTAAGTTAACACTAAATCTTGTGTTAGCAGCAGAGCAATATCTTCTTCCTTTAATTGATTACTTTTTTGCTGGACTGAGCGGGGGACAAAAGTTTTGCAAAACTGACCTAAACCAGCCTTACATACAGATGAACATGGAGGAGCAGTTACATAAATTGCTCACCATTAAAGACGGGTTCACATCGACGCTATTTGGTCCACTTTAAACCGACCGTGGTCCGCTTCCATGGACGGTACGATTAGTTTGGCTTCAGTGTGAACACCAACCAAAGAAGTGGACTCTGAGCTGCTTGAAAGCCGGGAGTCTCGGTTCACTTGCAAACAGACTATCCAGTTGACCAAAAAGAAGTGACGTATGCCAACCCGGATAAAGCATCAAGAGGAAGAAGAAGAAGGAAGTGACAAAGAGTATTATTTGGGTCGGAGGAAAAACAAAGCCAACAGCGTGTGTTCGAATAAGCCGAGGTCAAAACAACTGTGAAAAAAATTGGAAAATGTCTTGTGGACAGACGCGGAGTAACGATCGTAAGCATCGTGTGGCTCCATTGTTTACTGTTTACTTGTGGTGAAGGAGCCGGCGCATGTAGAAAGACTTCCTTTTTCTGTTCTGGACAATAAAGGATCCTGGTTTCATTATTCTTCTTCCTTTTTCCTTACTGATCAGTGGTTGTTTTGGCGAGTATCGCCCCCTCGCAAGCAGTTGTTTTAACTATCTGAAGTTGTCCAGGCGATTTTGTCCGCTTGAGTTAAGTGCAGTTTGAACGCAAACCTAACTAAAAGGAAGATGTGAAATTTTTCAGAGATTCACACACAATCAAAACGAGTCACTGGGACTATCTTGGTGTGCCCCTTGACTCTCACAAGGGACTTATAAGATACTGCAGACTGTCATTTAGTATCACATCAGCTCCAGCACTGTTCCAGTAAGAAATGGATCAGATCCTGAGCAGATTGCCATGAGTGCAGAGCTACCCAGATGATATCCTCTGTACCGAGGCAAATGATGAAGAGCATCTGCACAACTTAGATTCAACTCTTCAAAGACTGAAAGAATATGGGTTGAGAGTTTGCAAATGAAAATGTGAATTTTTCAATTCATCTTTGGAATATTTAGGGCATGTGATTGATGCTAAGGGTCTATACACTGCACCATCAAAGATATCAGCCATTGTAGATGCACCTCAGCTCCAAAATGTCAGGCAACTGAAATCCCTGTAGGGTCTGTTGAACTATTATGGTAATTTCATTTCCAACCTGGCATCACTTCTGAAACCGCTGCATGACTTCCGACATAAGGAGAAAGTGTGGAAGTGGACAGCTAAGTGTCAAGAGGCTTTCCAAAAAAAGCAAAAGATGTGTTTTCCCACAACGGATGTTCTGACTCATTTCGATCCATCACTACCGATTAAACTCGCCTGCGATGCCTCACCTTATGGGGTTGGGGTAGTGATCTCTCACATACTACCAGATGGTGGGGAAAAACTGATTACCTTCACCTCAAGGACTCTGAACAAGACAGCCAGAGTCTAACAATGCTCAAATGGAACGATAGGCTCTGAGTGTTGTATTTGGAGTGAGGAAATTCTACCAGTGCTTATATAGAAGGAAATCTATGTTTATAACTGACCACCCTCTTTGGGCCATACACAGGCATACCATCTCTTGGAGCTTTACAATTACAGAGGTGGGCATTGTTGTTGTCAGGAGATTCATATGACATTAAGTATTGCAAGTCAGATTCTCACTGCAACGTGGATGGGTTATCTAGATTGTCACTGTCACAATGCCAGAGTCAAACACTGTAGACATTTTCTACTTCATGGAAGCGGAACAAACACCTGTTTCGGCTGCACAATCAGAGAAAGACACCACAGTAACCCTGAGTTGTCTTCCGTCATGGACATTATTGTCAAAGGTCAACCTGCTGGTCAACCTGCAGGTGGACTTGAAGCCTTTCCTTGGAAGGCGATTACAATGTCTAAATCAGGATGTTAGCTGTGGGGTAGGAGGGTGATTACTCCACAGTCACTAAGAACAAAAATGTTGCCGCTGCATGCAGGGCACAGTGACATAGTGAAAATGAAAGAGATGATTGAACAGATTGAAAAACTGGCAAATAGCTGTTCATTTTTTCATAGTGTGAAACAATCCAGCGGTGCCTCTCCATCCTTGGGAGTTCCCACAGGAGCCATGGCATGGTGTGCACATTGACTTTGCTGGTCCATTTGAGAACAGAATGTTTCCTGCTGTGGTAATAGCTGTAGCAAACGGTCTGAAGTGGCTATATCATGAAATTAAGTACTAGAAAGAAGACAATAGAAATGGTAGGATAAATATTTAGATGTTTTGAATCTCCTGTACAGCTAGTCTCTGACAACAGACTTCAACTTGTCTCTCAAGAAATGGCTGCATTCTGCAAGCTAATAAAGTGCAACACATAAAGTCAGCTCTGTCCCATCCTGCAACTAACGGTCATGCAGAAAGATTTGTTCAAACGATGAAACGTGCACTCAAAGCCTCGCAAGGAAAAAGAAAACTACAAAGACATTCACAGCATGCCTGATGTTCAAGAGGTACTGTTAAAAAAAAAAGCATTTGACCTCCTGAAACCACCTACAGTAAAAGATACCATTCAGAAGCAGCAAGGGAAGCAGATCATGCACAGAGATCATCAGTCCAAAGAAAGAGTCTTCACCTCAAGAGAATCTGTGTTATCCAGGAAATAAAAAGGTGGGTTCCTGTAGCTGTTACATTAACTGGACCTGTATTCTATACAGTTCAAACTGCTGACAACATCTGAAGAAGACACGTGGATCAGCTCTTACATAGACCACCAGTGCTTGTAGTCTTCAAGATGTGCTTTCCCACTAGTTAACCTACCTGTACAAGTGAGGAACTCAACCAGGTCAGGAACAAAAGATCCAAAGTGTCTGCAAATGAGACTGAGAACTCATCTTTTACATCAGCACCCGAAATGAACTCTCCACCGAAAGAGAAAAAGATGTTACTGCTGACCACTGATACCCCATTAGAGAGCAGCTGCCCCCAACAAGTATGAGTTGTTAAGCTAGGCATTGATTAACCCAAGTCAATGGGATAGAATAATTCCTTGTGTACAGTTAGGGGCTGAGATAGTCTCACCTCACCCCTAAGATAGCATAATAGAGTGAAAAATGGATTATATATTTAAAAAAAAACTGTTCCATTTTGTTTCCTGAACTGAGAATGTTAAGAACTGAAAAGTTTTATTAAACTATGATTTGTTATTTCCCAAGCACATATACTGCAAGAGGGGAGGAGATGTAATGTATTTTGGGCTTCTATTAAACTCATAGCAAATTCGCCTGCTGCTTTGTGGGTAATCCTCAATCCTCCGTTATGTGTGTGTTAACACTTAACATGTGACCCAAACCTGATCTTTTTATTACAGTGTGTGAATAGCACAAATCGGATTTTTTTCAAATCCAACCCAGGTCACTTTTATATGTGGTACTAAATTGGATACATATCCAATTTTTTCAAAGCGACCTCAGTCTGAACGATAATGTCGCATTTCATCTGACTTTTACTTCATTGACGTGAGACAGACGTCACAATTCTGCACCAGAGGAGGAGGGGCACGATAAGACCAAATGTAAACAATGGATGGAGCAATCTTATATCATAATTTTTTACAACAACTTTGAAACTGATACATACGCTAACAAGTGTAGCATCCATATTTACCTCCCTAAACAAAGCGTGCCACGTGTGACATCACGTCACTTCAGGGTTATCTACTGCTAACGCTGAAGTGTGATGGAGGTCGGATTTAAATGATAATGTGAACAACCACACAAAAAACCTATTTCTGAAAAAAGAAATTGGATTTTAGCATTAAGACCTGCAGTGTGAACGTAGTCATTGTTATATCCAGTAACATGAAGTGGTGAAAGATATAATCAATTCTAAATAGTATCTGTAGGCACTTACTATCAGCCTGTCACAGAAACACATCATTTGTTCCAATTTCTTTCATTATATCTAGAAAAACTAGCAAAGATAACACAGTTTAACAAACCTAAATTAGTATTTTTTGACCAACCAGATGATTCCCAAAGAGCTATTAGCTGGAAACTTGGCATATCTCAGCATGGTGTGCAGGGTGTCTCTAAAACATCTAAGAAAATCAGACAAGTGGAGAACAAAAGAAGAAAAGTCAGGACTAAAAAAGTTCTCTATGAGATGAAAAGTGTCTGAAAGTGATGTCCTTGAAAAATGGGGAAAAAAACCCTGACACATAACCTGAGAGATACATCTGGGCCTTTAACCCTAGAACACTATTGTCGGGTGATTTTCACCCCCGAGCAAACTTATTTATGTGATTTTCATTATGCTACGTTTTTCTGAGGGTAGCTTCAGCATCGTCTTTGACATCTTTGATGGCATGGGTTATTTCCTAATCCAAAACCCACTTTTTCATACAGCCACATGTTTGGGTGATTTTCACCCAGCAATAGTGATAAAGGGTAAAAGTAGGTTTTGGGTTGATTCCACTCGGGGATAGTGTTTGTGTATAAAATCAGGCGATCGTGCCCGAATTTCAAGGGTGACAACATTCGGGACTGCCACATTTACTTTCCCTACTTCAACTGGAGCTGTCATCCTGTCTCTGGCATCCCAGTTAGTGAGTAACACATAGCTAAGGTTTATTTAACTTAGCAGTTGTTAGCTAATTAGATTTTTTTTTAGCTTGAAGCTACATCATCTAGCTAGCATACTGTGCACATTCTTTCTTTCAGCCAAGAGCTACGTTATTAAGCAAGATAGCCAGCAGCTGAAGTTGGGGCAGTCCTATAGAAAGGAAAATATGTCTAAAAGGAAACCAGTGAAGTACTTGTCACAGAAGGAAATAGAAGAGATTCTGTTCAGGGAAAGCAGTGATGAAGATGTTGATGACGTGGAAGCAGAAGAGATGTATTCTGTTCCTGCCACATCTCATGCTGGTCACAGGAGGAGAAGACACCACGATGAGGATGATGGTGTGGCCTATATTGTGAGAGTTGAAAACAGCTCCTACACAAGTTTCTTCTGGTTTCCGGTGGAGTTCCCGGCCTCAGACATCGACTACTACCAGGACAACTGCACAAAACATTGTGCCTTCTTTTATCCCAGGACCAGAAGCATCAAATGCTGACACCCCTGGGAAGTGCTTCTTATTATTTCTTGAGGTCTGCCGTTGACCAGTGTGTCCACACCATCACTACCCTGCATGTACTGACTGCATGTAAGGATTCGCGACAGAGATTGGGCTGTACTAAGCCAACCTGCACCAAACCGTCCTGTCCTGACCTGATGTACTGTTTACTGAAGCCTCATCAGAAATTCTCTCCATTGAAGGGTGGCTGTCAAAAAGCCAATTTTAAAGACGCATTACGTAACTTTCTGACCTTAAAACGCCACGTTCCAGACTTGTTTAATGGCACAGTCATAGTTATTGTGTGCATTTATCGAGCCGTCGCTGCCCAGCAGCGTCCTGAAGCTGAGAAACCGCACTATACAGCTTCTTCATCCGGGACACCCAAGTTTCGCTTTACGCACCGTGTCACACACTAGCAAACAGCTATAAACACGCCAGCCGTTTTGAGCGTGCACCATGGCTAGTTCAGCAAAGAGACGCAAGAAGAAATTATCGGAGGAAGAGAGGAAAGGAATGAGCGAAAGAAACAGAACAACAGATAAGACGAGAATCAAGATTAGACTGTCTTACTGGCTGGAGAGAGCTCACAGCACAGGTAGTATTCAAGATGGATGCTGAATTAGCTGTCAATAGGGGGCACATCACTGAGAAAATTGCAAAAGTTCTGTAGTGCGTCTTAAGGAAGGAGAAAAGGGAAGAAAGACTGAGCTATCAGTGAGTCTGAACCTCAATATAATTGAATCAGTGTGGGATCATCTTGACAAAATAAAATGCAGAAACGTCCTTCAGGGGAACTATTCCTATAGAAATTACAATAAAGCTTGTCTAAGAGGGTTCAGACCCTCTCAGGGTGAAGGCATTCAGACCAAATATTGATTTTCAAACTTGTTAGAATTGCACAAACTCGGTGCCTCATATACTGTATCTCCATTTATGTTTCAGTAAATCGCTGCATCTATTAAATATTTTACTGTCAATATACAAAGAAAAGTGGCTCAAATCTTTTGCACAGTGCTGTACATGAAGAGTAGATGCAAGAGATCATCTGGGACATGGTGCTGGCAGAAACAGGAAGTGTGGGTTGCGACAGGCTTTGCATCACACTTAAATGTTTCCCTCAGCTTTCTACTCCATCCTTGGTGACCTAATTTCAGATTTCATCTTTAACAGGAACATCTTGTCCGGTCTTCACTTAACACCTTTCTGTCTTTATTCGTCCCCACAGCTGGATGTGTGTGTGAGTGTGTGTGTGCTGCAAACACAAGACACACACAAACATGCAGTCCCACCCGGTCGATCATGTCCAGACTTGATCGTTGCTTTGCAGGTACAACGGAGCTGCAAAAGAAGGAGTGCAAAAAAAAAGACGTACACATGCGCACACACCAACTTCAATGTGTCCTCTGAGGACTGGTCCTAAAATAACAAAGTTCATACCTGTGCTAGAGGATAATAACACACACACACACACACACACACACACCTCTACACGTGCAGGCTAACGCACACACGTTCCTGCAACTGTCTCTTCCTATATGCTTCATGTCAACGTGCACGCGCGTGTGTACGCGCACAAACAGCCGCTGCGATGCGATGCCGCTGTCGCCACAACATCACGAAATGGCGGAACTCGCTGCTGTTGCAGTTATCATTGCTTTTATTCCTGGTGTGAGCGTGTACACGTGTATGTGAGTGTGTTCGAGATAGATGGAGAGAAAAAAGTGCGCGCGTGCATGCTTATGTGTGCGTTTGCGCTCGAAGGCTTACATCTGTGTGTGCGGGTGTGTGTGTGAGTGCCGTGAAACTGTCAGTGAGCAGGCAGCTTAACATCTGCCCCACATAGTACAGACAGAGCGGCTTCTATTATGCCGTCTGACGCACGCGCAGGAGTTTGGAAGCACGCGCGCAGCAGCAGCTCTGGGCCTCATTACATCACGTTCCAATTGTTCAGAAAAAAACATCAACAACAAACAAGAAGAGTGTCGGCGAGAGACCATATTATCCCAACTCTTGATATGTCAGATTTCCTCAATCACTGACAATTTGTGCACGAGGACTACACCTCCCCCGTGCGCTCGCGGTGAAGGATTAAAGCACGCGCACGCACGCCACAGCTCGGGCGGCAGTAAAACCAGAGGCAGGCGCAGGGAGATGCATCCACCGCGGTGCTGGGAGAGATGGGTAAGGATGGGGAGGAGAGGGTAAGGGAGAAAGTGAAATGGACAGGTGTTCCGCACGCACGCGCGCGCATAAAAAGAAGCACCAAACACACACACACAACACACACACACATACTCATACACAGAGAGACATTTACCCGTAGTGCAGACAGATCTATCTCGTCCAGACTCCGCGCAGGGGAGTCGCTCGCCATGGTTCTCTCGGTAGATACGGGACTCAAGATGGAAGCTTCCTCAACGACCATCGACCGAGGGGTGCAGAGCAGCGGGGATAAACACACACTCCTCTACAATAGGCCTGAAAAAAATCCCCCCACCCACCCCCCCAAAAAAAAAAACCCAAATATCCTTGTGCAGGCGATGCTTTTCCCGAAAGGAGGAATGAGCGCTCCAGGAGGGAGAGAAGACTGAGGTGGAGGAGGTGGAGGAGCGCAGCAGGGAGGCGATGTGCGCGGAGCTCCAGGTGTTACATGCTGCTCCGAGGGGGTGAATCCGGTGCTACATGCCTCCACGTCGACTCCTGATTTGAACTGTAGAAGACTGAGGATGACGCGCAGAGAGAAGAGAAGTGAAGCGCACAGCAGCCAAGACGCACCAAAGGCGAACACACTCCGTCCGTCAGTCTGTCTGTGTGGCGGAACAGCAGCGCGCTTCCCGGGAGTGGCCTGTGAGGAGGCTGCGCTACAGACAGAGACGCCCACAATGTCTCTCTCGCATGCACACATACACACACACACACACACACACACACACACACACACACACACACACACACACACACACACACACACAC
>JBBBVU010000019.1:1908857-1925731 GCA_037177055.1 Atherinosoma microstoma
GGTTGGGGAAGTTTTTGCTTCTTTTTGCGTAGAATGGTCGAAAAGAAAAAACACCCCTCTGGGGTTTGGGGTTAAGGAGAAAAAAAAAAAAAAAAAAAAAAAAAAAAAAAACAATATGCAACACACTGAAAATGATGCAGTGCTTTATCAGCCACAGGGATCTCCAACATGGCGTCAGCTTAGATTATGATGAGCACAAACGCACAGACGAGTTTCACCTCCTCAAGTCCAGACCTCCATGGGCACCATGGCCTCCTTGGAGCCGATGGGAGGAAGCAGGTTCTGTTCACACAGGAACTGAAGAGGAAACTGAACCAGGAAGCCGCGGATCTTCTTTAGATCCTCGCGAGCCCGATCTGGGTCTTCTTTGTCCAGGCCCAGTAGGGCTAAGTAGCCCTCCAGCTCCATGATGTTACGGACATCACTAGACGGCAGACAGCGGAAAACCTGGAGGGGTCACAGAGAAGAAACAGGGTGTGGTGTTAAGACCGGCTCTGAACTCTCCAAAAACCACCTACAGTGATTCTTAATATTCATTTATTCTTAACCTAAAACTGAAGGAATATTCAAACTGATTGTGAAACCTTTTATTTCTTTAGTCAACTTTGGTCGGCTCTAAGAGGACCTTTCAGGACATTAATCAGGGTCCTGCTGTATGACCTGATTTCAGCCAAGCTTCAGCTGTCAGACTGATGGCCTCAGATTTGACTCTAGAACATTTTTGTAGACAGATAAGTTTATGATCCCCCAATCACTGCAAGGTGTCCAGGTCCTGTGGCTGCAGAACAAGCCCAAATCATCAACCCTCCACCACCGTGCTTGGCAGTTGGTATGAAGTATTTGTGCTGATATGCTGTGTTTGGTTGTCTCCAAACATGCTGCTGTTTTATGACCAAACATCTCTACTTTGGTCTTGTCTGTCCAAAGAACATTTTTCCAGAAGTCTTGTGGTATGGTCAGATGCAACTTTGCAAACCGAAACTGTGCTGCATTACTCTTTTTAGAGAGGAAAGACCTTCTCTTGCAATCTTTCCAATTAGGCCTGTGGAGTCTGAGATGTAACACTTTGGTTTTATTGTTGTTTCCCTGAGTATTTCATAGTCTGACCTTAAACTGAACTTCCTGGGATGTCCACTCATGGGGAAGATTGGCATCGGTCTTAAATGTTTTCCACTAGTGAATAATCTTTCTCACTGTCACATGATGGAGTCCAGATAGTTTGGAAATGAACTTAGAACCCTTCTCAGATTGATAGGTAGCAACAGTTGCTTCTTTAAGATCATTGCTGATGTCTTTCCTCCTTGGCATTGTGTTAAAACACAGCTGAATGCTGCAGACCAGCAAACTGCCAAAACTTCTGGTTTTATAGAGGTGCTCGTGATGTTGATGATTAATGAATTAGATGCATTTGATCAGCAGCACCTGGTTGCTACGTACCATCTTAATACCTATGGAACGAGCCAAGCAGTTTTTCACACACGGCTTCTGAATTTTGACTCTATAATTTCTTGATAAATTAAACTACAGAACTTAAAGGTCTACTTTCTCTTTGGTATGACTGTATTATTACAGCTCATTATTTTTGATAAATTATGACTTAATAGTTAAACTTCTACTTATGCAGTGACAGTAAAGAAGTGTTAAAGAAAAGCCAAAACATAGGGGAACAGTAGGTATGTATAAAATAAAACTGACATCTTCTTGATTCTGAATGGATTATGTTTTTATATTTTCCCCATATTCATCAGTAAGTTTAACTTATCAAGAACTGAGGTGCCCTTTAGACATGATCTTAGTTTTAAAGGGTTCGAGTAAATGACATGAACGGTTTTTTGTAGCGATGGAGCTAATAAAAGCTGCAATTGGATAAAAATGGATTCTTGTAAGAGAAATTCCGCATGAATTTGCAGACCAAGCTGAAGCTGAAACATTTAACTGACCCTCTGGTAGATGGTGGCGTTTCGGGCACAGGTGGACATCCAGGTGTCCTTGTAGAACCGATCGCTGATGGGATCCGAAACATCAATGGAGGGATCAACGTTTGCACCGAGGATCATCCTAGAGGAATAATAAAAATAATGAAGTCAACAGAGCTATATAGTTTTTTATGTGCATAGGCAAAAAAATGACAACAGAAAGAACACATAAATGTAGACTCGACCATTAGAGAAACATGCTGGCATTTATATTAGATACAGAATAGATCACACAGGTCCAACTGAGACTGTTTCACAAGAAAACTTAAAAATGACTAAAATATTTTAAGAAGAATTTTCAAACAATTAATCACAGCACCGGTTGTCACTGGAGCCCCCCTGAACCAGTTTGAGAGCCTACTTAATTATTTAAAGACGATCAAACACCCTTAATCCTTCCTTTAATCTTATAAACATAGCGAAAACAGTAATTAAATTAGTATTTGGTGGATTTTTTTTCTCTCTTCTTCACAATACTTCTTGCCAATAAATCTTAAACCGTTATAAAGGCTGTTTATATCACTTTGAAATGGAGTCACGTTTGTAAGGAAAGCAGCAGAGTTGAGTACGTGGGCTGCACCCATGTCAAATCTTCTCTGCCAATCCCAAACAGCATCGTTACAACAAAGAAATAATCAACCAAACACTAATATCCTTTCTATTTGTGCTACGTTTAGTTCATAAGACCATAATTCTAATAAATCAATTTCTTCCTGATCAGTATCATAAACTAAGGCATTTGAAATGACGCAAAGGATTTCAGTACTTGAAGCACTCGAGGCGCAGCTGCAGAGCAAACTTTCCCGCCTGGTACAACTGCCCGTCCATCACAGAGTTCACCATTTCCGAGTCCTCAACGATCACCGCCACCTCGCTGTCCCTCTTTCCCAGCATGCTGCGGTCGTTGATGTTGGCAGAGCCTGCAGTTAAACAAGGAACAAAGCTGCTGTCAGAGGACAGAAACCACCAGCAGCTGATTATAGGCAGGTAAAAACAGCTTCCACACCTCAACATGTAAGAAAATGTTTCTACTAATTTAGTTTCACCGTCATCTGAACTTTAAGGAACCAAACTCAGTCTTCCATCATCATTTTGGAGAACATAACTGTTATGGCCACAGTGTAATCACCAAAACTGTTCTCACATTACTTCTAAAACAATCCAAAAATAATCTTTTCTCATACAACCAAAAACAGGTACTTCTTCAAAAAAAAAAAAAACCCTTTAGTAGGATGGGACTTTCAAAGATGCATCCTTTTAAATGAGGAAGACTCCTTCCTGGAACAATCTTGACACGGGGCATACGCAGCACAACGGTCTCACCTTCAGTTACAACCTTCACACAACAAATCAAAAAACTAACATGGCTGTTTAATAGCTAGTAACCATTATCCTGCTACCCAACAGCCATTTAAACTGGTAATTTGGACTTTGAGATCCTTTAAAGGACCATTTTAGGATGCTCACAACCAAAAAGTCTCAAATACATTACGTAAATAAGACGATATTAAGTTCTTTTTTTTAACCACTGTATGGTCTGCAGCTTTTCAGAATCCAGTTTTATTTCAACTAAGGTAGCTAAAAAGCCTTCATGGCTGGATGATTTTCAATGGATGAGGAGGTGGGACTTCATCACTTGTAACAAAAAATGCAGTCATGTGTGGTTCTCATTTAATACAGGATGATTATACACATGATAAAGAAGCTACTCCTCCTGTCTCTCTCCATCGGGACACCAGCGTGTGAAACCGATGGGCGGATGTAGTGCTGAAAATCCACCAACAAAGACTACAACTGGTGACCTTAAGTCTTCCTTTCTGATTTAATGGTTCATTTTCCATTCCCATCTCTTATTTTACCCTCCACTTTCTCTGTAAAATGTAGCATTGCTGCAGAAAGTTGTACAGAGTGTAATAAAGCTAATAACTCACCGGCTGATCCCTGGCCATCAAGTTGTGTTTAATGTCCTGTTTAATACTCCAGTAGTAAACCACCATCTCTAGTTTTATATACGGAGATATGTGATGGCATACTTTTAGTACTGTAAGCACTCTAGCTGTACTATATCTCAGCAGCACACTAGCTGAATTACACCCTGGCACTAATTCAATTCTCTTTGATATACCATATTTCTTCTAGTTCTTTCCTGGTCTATTTGACGCCTTTCAGACTCAGCAAGAAAGCTGTAATTTATCATGTTCTTTTTATATTTTCAATCTTCTACTTGCATCCATATTTATTATCCTTAAACAGGTTGCAGCTTAACTTCTCTGCTTGATGTTGTGTTTTTATAAAGTGTGCAAATCTCTGATTATCTTGGTGCATATATAAATAAATTTCTCAAAAAGCTCATTTTTGGTTCCTGTTCCTACAGTCACTAAAGTTGTTTACCTGTTTGTTAAACTTTCAATGCAAATCGTGCCAGCATCAGCACATCTTAGATGGACAATAAGGATTGTGGGTGCTTTGAGAGTGAAAAGGGATAGACAGAAAGAGCTTTGACATAAGAGAACGAAGGGCTAATTCTTTTATTGGATCCTTAATATTACAAAAGTCCTTCGGTATATCCTAATGATATTAAATTCAGCCTTTAAGGATCCTTCCTTGGTACCGTTTCCTTGTCCACACACACAACACGTATCTCTCTGGACTGGGGTTTTGCTTTTCTTCTTGCAAAATCTTAAATAATCTTTTTTTCTTTTTCAGGATTTTCAGGAAAATCATCAAATTTCAACTTAAATTGCTCATATTCTTGTTTTATCCATTTCTAAGTTATAATCGGAATAAATGTCTTTAACTTGACCTTTCTTATGTCTTTATGTCTGTTTTGATTGTGTTTAGCTGTTTAAAACATGCAGCATTAACTGGCTGACCTTGTCTGAAAATATTCCAGGACAGACACATGGGAATCCTTTGATCTGGAGAAACTAGAAAGAAGTTACTCTGTTTCACTGTCCCGAGAGAACTGCTGTGTATTTTTAGCGCATGTGGCAGCCGTGGAGCTGCAGCCTCACCACAATCCTCTCCATAAGATCGGCTTCAGCCTTTTTTTTTCATTTTTTTTTTCACTCAAACTATGAAACCATCGCTGTGTGGTGCACTCGTATTTAGCTCCTCATCACAGATGCTGAGTCCAGCGTCGGGGGAATATTTCAGTACGTGTTCCAGCTGCTGCAACTCGAGCGGGCACATCTGGTTTGAGGGAGGCGTTTACCGATAATCACGGTTCTGTCGTCAACGATGAGCATCTTGCTGTGCACGTAGATGAGCTCCGTGACCAGCTTCCCCTCCAGATCAGCGTGAGTCCTCAGACCGGCGATGGAGATGTAGTTCATCCACTGGTCTCCCACTGGAAACAAAGACTAGATGTTACACTCATGGTTTTGCTTCACAGTGTTTTGTTCCCCACATCAACATGTTGAGAAGGAAGCCCGTTTTCAGGTTATTTATGGTAAAAACTTGTAAAATCTTTGCACAAAATCCAAATGAAAGAATTCTAATACAAAAGTAATTCACTAAATTGGCATTAATACATTTGAACTAAAGTAACCAATAAAGCATGAAACAAAATAAAATAAAATAAAAAGTGATGTGTGCTGGATAAATCTAGCATATCCTGCTCAAGTAAGGCTAAAAGCTAGCAGGAAAAAAATTCTGATCAAAAGTCTGGGAAGCTCTTATGTGAACAGTTGCCATCAATAAATAAGGTAATAAAGTGCTGGAATCTCTGTGTTGAGCCTGGATCTACAAAATGTCCGGAAGCAACTGGCTCATGGACCCCAGACTGCATGAAACAATGATATGAAAGTAGGGCAATGATTTAAAGTGTAACAGAAGAAAATAGCATTTCAGTCTTCTGAAACAAGAAAGAGATAATAATTGCAACTGGCTTGTGTAAATGTAAATCTTTTGCAGGTTTGAGTTTTCCCTTCTGTCGTCATACAGCTCCTAGTTGCAACAGCTCAAACAAACCATGCAGAGGCAAACTGTTTGAGTGGAAATACCCAGTGTGTTGCCATTAGCTCGGACTTACTCTCTTTCTTAAGCTGTGAAATAATGGAGTGATCTCCTCTGTTCATGGTCCTGCAGGGACAAAAAGAAAGAGGGGGATAAGCAGCAGATCCACATTTCTAACCTTTGTGTGCCAGTGTGCTTGAATGAGAAGGGAGAAGAATGCAGGCTGCAAGCTTTGTGTTGTTAGAGTGTGATGGTAAAATTGCTTCCTTTACTCAGATAGCATGAGGAAGTGCTCTCATCACATTGCACTCGTGCAAACACACCTGTAATTGAAGTGCATGACAGCCTGGATGGCGCTGCCTCCTCCAGTGTTGATGTCCCCTTCGAAGCCTGGCAGCAGAGGTGTCACCACATAAACACGGTACTTTTTACCTTCCCTACAAAAAAGAAGAAGAGATTTTTCATTAAGGACAAGACCTGGGAAATAAATGCTTCCCTCTGTTTTTAAATGCTTATTGTGTTTGTCATTGAAGAGCTGATGCAGCAGTGATAAATGTCCAGCTGTTCCAGTTTTTCTAAACTTCAGTTTAGCCATGATTTAATACCAAGAGACCCTCTTTGCTCTGATGCATTGCAATGTTTAGCAATACTTTACAGCAAACTTGTAGCAGGCGATCAACAAGCCTCTGCTGAGTCGATCAAATCATCTGAACCCTGATTGAACCCAAGGATTAAAGAACTGTTGTCCACAGGAGTTAACATGGGGAAATTTGCTTGCATTTGACAATTAACCTAAAATACATATATTATACATTTCACCTGTTGGAACAGAAATGTCCCGCAAGTCTCAATTTCTTTGTTTTCCAGGTTTACATGGAAATTTGACTGATCTTGGTATCTCAGATCTTTTGAAACAACTGTATAATCTGTTTGAAGGTTGATTCACTTTTCTTCTGTAGATTTAAGTTAAAATTCTTGAGGGAGCAAGCAGAGAAAAATAGATCCCAAATTATAAACATAGCACTGCTGATGCAGTCTCTGACACAGTCCCAGTGGTCAGTAAGGACACGTAGCACAGGAAAGAAAACAAGATAACAAGGCTGCAGTCATTTGAGACCAGTATATGAACAAATCTGTAGGGACCAATTCCTTTAAGAGAATGATACACCCAGCGGCCACTTTATAAGGTGCACCTTGCTTGTACTGGGTTGGACTGTTAATAGCAAGCGCATCCATCAGAAGATGCTACACTGTGGTCATAAAGGGATGGACATGGTCAGCAACAATACTCAGATAGGCTGTGTGTGCATGCTCAGTTAGCACTAAGGGGCCGAAAATGTGCAATGAAAATATCCCCCATCATTACACCGCCTGTTTGATTCAATACTGTCGGCCTTCTCCCAACTAAAAATGGAGAATATTTATGGACTGTTCATGCACTGAAGCTTCAAGGAGAAATCAGGCCAGGTTCTGTGTTTGTGTGCATGCCACTGTGTACCCATGTCTGCAGGACTTGACAACAAAATACCAGAGGGAAGTAAAACTATTTAAGAGGAACCTATCCAAATAGAATCTGTGTAATATTATCAATACATACATAATGTGAGTTTCTGATAAATCATCATAAGCCTAAACACAGCAGCCACACACTAGTTTGCAGTATGTGTGATGATTAAGCCTTTACTTTATGTGTGAGAGTTTTACCTGTAAGCTTCGATGACGCGCTCTGCAATAGCGTCTCCAATCTTGTTGAAAACGTGTCTGTTGTCTGCACAGCTGATGAAGAACTGATTCTGAAAATAAAAAGACATTGATAAATGATCAGGAACTTTCATACATCCAACTCCTCAGATCACATGCACAACCTGCACAGCAAGTCTGTGAATGATACACAGTCCTGGTTATACTGTAAGAGGTTATTATGAGCCTGCATCTGTCAGAATGTCTCACATTAAGTAAAAATCTTACAGTAATACTGTCTTTTGGTAAAAAATGACCCATTTTGGTTTCTATGTTTTCTTTACTTCCAATGCAGGATTGCATTATAAATGGTGGAAACACAGCTTGCAGCATTGAAAGGAGTATATACAGAGTACAAGTTCATTGAACTGAAAGTATTTTAAAAAACACATGGAGGACACTAATTAGCATTTAAGGTGTAAATAATGAAAATCTGAAGATGAGCCATAATGTTGCTGTTTATCTGCTGGAGACAGTTTTTTTTTTGCCTGGCACTTCATATTCCACTTGTCCAGTTATGTTTTAAGGACACATTGTGCACCATGCTGAATTGTGACAGGTTTTCAGCTGATAGCGCTTTGGGAACTGCCTTGTTAGTGCAACAATACTATATTATGTTGGTCAAACTGTATCGTCTTTGGAGTTTTTCATAGATTCAACTAACTTAAATTAAATCAGAGACTGAAAATATTCCTCTGACTTCAACGAGTAAAAAAGCAGCCAATGTCCCAGGAAAACCTTTGTAAGACCTTCAGAAAGCTTGGAGAGCTACTTCCTAAGATCACTTTAAAACAAGTCTGGTTGCACTGAAGCAAAATACTGAATTAAGAAGAGGGACAGCAATATAAATGACCATGAAGCTTCCTATTACCTGAAGTGAGATTTAAGAACAATATAAATTCACCTGTTGAAATGCCGTAAGGATTAAAAGCATTATTTATCTAAATCCTTAAAGACGGATTTAATGACACTAAACCAGAGCTCTTGACTCCAGTCCTTAAGGTCAACTACCCTGGTCCTACAGGGCTGCAGTCTTGCAAGTTTACAATCCTCCTACACACTCAAATCAAATGGATCCAACAGCCTATCATGACTCATGGCTTTCATTTAAAAAAGATGAGCTAATTCATTTATGCTTTATCTCCTGTGCTGCAGACCAAACACTTACATGAAAATCAAAATCAGTCAAATAAATCAGGCATAATAAATAGTCCAGGTTAAAATGGGAAGCCAACACGAACCCAGTAGCCAATCCCAACCCCGTGTGGATGTCAGTAGCTGCAAAGTTTGCAGACAAAGCAAAAAATTGATTTGCATTTAGCAAAAGTCAAGTTGGTCACAGTGTTATTTGGTGTACTGTTCCCACATGAAAGTGAGTCACTTCGCTGTCACTTAAACGGCTTCTGAATGGCAAAATTTCTCAACAAGCTAAACCGGTTCAAGTAATTTAACAGGAAAAGACGCTGTACACACCCAACAGTCCCGTGTATTTACAGGGAAAACTATAAGAGACGTCATACACAATTTTAGGGGAGGCGTCATCAGAAAGACATTAAGACCACGTTCCTACTGGTCTTTCAGCTGGAAGGACAAATACCTCTATGTAGATGAAGTGCTGGCTGGTTTTGATGGCGTGGACGTAGGCATTGTGGATGGACTCCTCGTGGTATTTGATGCCAGCAGACCAGTCAGAGGCAGAACGCAGGATCTGAGGGGAGACAGGGTGTAGACAGGGTGTAGCACTCAGTTTCTGTTCATACAGACAACAGATTTATTCCAGTGTCAGCCTGCTACAAACTTTTATCGGAAAATAAAATCTGAAAAATCTGAAAAGGACAAATTCACCAAAAATACAAGGTTACATTGCTGAAAGAATGCAAACAACTGTAATATGCAGTATGGCCATAAAAGGAAAAACATAAAACCACTACTAAAGTAGAAATGGGAGTCAAAACTTTTGTGTACACTTAAACTCCAAACTTTCTGAGGAAACTGTTCACCATCAACCAACAGCAACGAATGCAGTTAAATTCTGGGGAAATGGCTGAAGCAGGGTGGCTGTAGGTGTTTGATATAAGCATGTTCAAAGTTCAGACAAGACTATAACGCTTCAATATGAACATCCAGATTCGGTCAAAAGCTTGACATCAGCCCTGAGCTTCAGCTGTAAGAAACAGGAACAAACAATCTGGATGTTTGTCAAGACTCTTTAATGACAGAGGGTTGAAATAACTGAGGAAAAATTCAAATAATTAATTAATTTCCTTTAAACTGACATAACTTTTGTTCTCTCAAGATTTAGATTTAAAGAGTGATCTCTATAATCTTATAATAATCTGAGTTTGAGACTTAAATCCTTTCTGAAATATCCCTGGTGAGCTCAATAACCATAATAAGGATGACGTAATACAAACACAGGTCTTAGTTTCAAATATTTTATTGAGATGAATGAAGTCATTTAGATTCATAGAAACATAGTGGTAAAATCTGTGATGCATGTCAGATTAACACGTTTTAAACTAAGCTAAAAACAGTGAGGTTAACATAGATGTGTTTCTCATGCTACCACAACACAAACCCTCAGTTTTACAGGTTAAACTGATTCATACAGCTGTTATGTCTGAAAGGGGGAAAAAATGATAATTCTACGTCTGATCCAGAGATATTGACCTATGGCATGTGTATATTCCATGTACCAATTCTTAGAGTATATTTTTCTGGCAGTTAATATACAAGAAAATAGAAGAAATTCATTACACACAAGTTTTGACGATGATTGTGATATTAAAAATTATATATATATATATATTTTGTTAATACATTTGATATCATGGTTTGATCGGAGCTGATAAAATATTCTACAAATTATTGGATGTAGTTTGGTTTTTTGTATAATTTTCACAAGGTTCCTACTTCCTATTTTGATTTCTTACTCAGGTGAAAAGACAAAACTCAAAGCTATGAATCAGTCTGATAGCAATATATGTTTTTTTTAGTTTACTGTGGATACACAATAATATTGTAATTGTGAATGCTTTTGGCCTTGATTAAGTGCATAGTGAAAACAATATATCATGACCATCAGTACAAAAATGAATTTCCTTTTGGGGATTACATTTCATTTTTTCAATCTAATTTTTTTGTTTAAAATCAAATGACATGAAATATCACTAATTCTCCATCAGCAGAAAACAAACATTAATAAAATGAAAACTGACCTGTACTTTTGTGTTGATACAGTTGGGGACTTGGTATTGCTGCTCTCCGGCGGTGGTGTGAGACTTCGGCAGCAGGCATGGATACGACTGCGAGCGGTACTTTGGCTTCACAAGCTGCTCGAGACATTAAAAGAGTAATGGGAAGAGTCATGACGCGGCAAGTCAAAGTGAACTCTACTGAAGAGTTCACCATTTATCTCACAAATAAAATATTTTCCACACTAATCTTTTGCTTCATCCTTGTTTTGCTGCTTTTAATGGTGAGGTTACCATCTTTACGAATTCTACTAATAGAATAAATTCTTCCAAAATGTTAAACTAATTTGTTTTGGTTAAAGTGAGTGCATCCTGATACACATCTCTTTTAGAAGTTAATGCAAATACCTGATCAGAGACAAACCCTTCAACTCGATGCAGGTGATAATCAACTGTGCATGTAAATCAATGTGGCAGCATAAAATCTGAAAGTGTCATGGTGTCAGCAGCTGCAAAGACACGTCTCCCCTGTCTGCCTCATTCAGAGCCACTTCCCAGTGTGTGAGGCAGGTGCAGCTGCAGCTCTTTATCCACACCCTCTATATATACCAGATCAGATTCTTGCACTGAGTCAGATCTCATCATAGATTCTTTGCTTCCAAATCTTGACAAGTTTTTTTTCCTTCCTAATCATATTTCCCTAGTTCCATCGATTGATCTCAGCCTCGCAGTCTTTCCATCAGCTACACACTCATTAAAGAAATTATATTTGTTCAACTTGTGCTCTCCATCTTCTTCACTGGAACATTAATTACAAAGCCAATGTTGGGATTAAACTCGTGATTTCCTTTTGTCTTTAACAAATGCAGAATCATTGGGACTTTTTACTTTGGTGAAATTCCACCGCTGGATGAAGTGTCTGGCCACATCACGAGCTGCCTTCCCATGAACTACTGAGGCGATGTCGTGCCAAGGCATTCTGGGAGTTGTATGCCGGTCTATAAAATCTGAAACCACAGAAAAGGGAACATAAGACTGGAGATAAAGACTACAGTTCTTTATCAACAGAGACACCGGAGATGTGTTCTTACCATCAAAAGGTTTGTCTAGTTGAATCCAGTCCTTGTGCACAAAGTTGCAGTAGTCTTTCCCGTGCCAGAATCGCGTGTTTCCAAACAGCTCCCCAACCCCCGTATTTAGACTTCGCACAGAGCCGCTTCCTAAAAAAACACACAAATATTTCCAATTACTTTTTACTAAACAACACACAATACACTCTACAGTGTTGCAACATTTAAATTGCAGGCCTAGAGTTCATTTCCCTAGACCTTTGGCACCATTTCTGGTGAGTCTGGACCATTGACTGTTTATTATTAAGGTCTGGACTCTTCTAACATAATGTGTGACCCTCACATGGCCGGCATCACAAAGGTCACCATTTCTGATAGCAATCAGAATGTGTGACTTTACTGTACCTGCATTATAATGAACTTAGACTTCAACACAAGTGTTTTCAAGACATAAAAGCAGCAAAAATAACACTAGCGCCCCTTGTGGTCACAGAGTTTGATGGGTCACAGATATTGGTACACCGGCAAGTGGCCACACTACAAGAACGCCCCCCGATCAAGGTCCAGCACCTTCCGAGCACACAAGACGGGAGGCGGGACAAGCAGCTGTCAATCATAGCAACTTTGGGTGAGAGTGGCTGTCCTCTTTGGAGGAGCAAAAGTGCCACAAATGTCGGGTCAAAATTGGTCTGAATTCGTCTGAACCAGGCAAGTGTTATTTAACTTAACCTAATAGTTTGATCATTAACAAATTTTTCATCACGCTTTTTAATCATTGCAATTGTTGAAAATAGAAATAACAATATTTTATATATTACTTTTAACCAGAGCAGCCTTGTTTTAATTTTGGCTGCATGTAGCCTTACTATAGGTAATGCTGCAGGTTACATACAGTCTGAAGTGGAGTCTGGTGTGACTAACGGGTTAGATAACTCAGGCATAATTACAAAATGTTGGCGTACCTGTGAAATGATGTGAGGATCTGTATATTCTCAGTCATCCAGGTCAGGATAAAATGTTATAATAAAGAACAACTGGATTTATTTTCCTGTTTCTTGAGCAGTACAGAACTAAAAACCCTTTGGATTAGAAGTGAAATGTCTTCAAGTACAAAAAAAAAAAATCCTGTTGTGTTATATTCAGACTTTTTGAAATATTGTAAAGACGTTTTATCTTTTGTCGAATCAATTTACAAAGTGAATGCTAAAATAAGTACATTTTCCAAGAAGATCTTGTGGTGGTAAAAAACAATAAAAGTTCTGTTCCTTCTTAGTTCTGTTGAATAAAATCTGATCTTGAACTTGATCTTACTGTAACACCGACCAGAGGATGGAGGCTTCAAATCATCCCCACCACAGTCAAAGCTGTTTACAGCATTGGTGGTAAAGCAGCGAGCCAACAGCGACAGCCCAAGGCTGGTGTTTAGAAAATGCTTCAGCAGCACTTTTAAAGATATGAAACAGCAGCTGGAAGGAGGACAGGACATAAACCAAAGCTACAAGCGTCACAGACACATACAAACTCAACAGAACTTTTGTTATGCTACACTTACCTGTTTAGACTGACTATTCAATCAAATTAAACTCCAATTATTGCCTCGCACCAAAGGAATATAACATATAAAAACGGGATGGTTTTTATTGTATTTGTGTTAAGAGTGCAACTTGTTCACGGTGGTGGTTGTTTGACTCAGGTTCATGTCTCACACAACCATCTGTCATATAAGCAGGATAAACAGAGATGATCCTGGCAAACAAACTGCAGTGTCCTGCAGTTAATAATAACCTACAGCATCTGTTTTACAGAATGAAGGATGCTTGTGCCAGCAGAGAAATATGGGTTTGTTTAAAGGTTAATAAAAATCAAGTGATTACAGGCTGCACTGTCTCTTCTCTCAAGCATCGTATCTCTTTGATGAGTTGTAAACCTTTCTTAAAAAAAAGTCTAAATGTAGGTCAAACTGAACTTGTTTGACTTACAGGAGTTATTATTGTTATCAAACACTTAACTCTCCAACGTCACCATTTCTTAGAGAAAAACCCTTCATATCAACCTTTGACACAGAAAGTCAAAGGTTGGTGAGCAAAGATCAAACCCACAGCAAAGCACTCATGGAAACGAGAAGCAAGTGGCCTCCTTGAATCCATGCTGGCAGGCCAACTCACCGGCCTGACACTGGCCGAGCGGGACACCCACCCTCAGCTCCGCCAGCCTGCTGGGGATCAGAGTGTGTTGGCTGGTGATGCTGTTAGACCAACCTGAACAGGGTGTCCAGAAAACACAGGTCAAGGCTGCTGCTGGAGCGTGGAAAGTTAAAAGTACCACGGTAGCAGAACAAATGAGCAAAAACACATTTATCTGTGACATGCAGGAGTTTGTTTTGCTACCTTGGAGTCATTCTTCACGCTCACCTGTTTCAAGGAACACAAGTGTGAAGTATCTCATTTGTTTAAGCTGCAAACACCAACCATCTATAGTAGAAAACTACATGGTGCATCAGAAGATGCTACACTGTGGTCATAAAGGAATGGACATGGTCAGCAACTATACTCAGGTAGGCTGTGCTGGTTAAACCATGCCATGTTGGTACTAAGGGGCCTAAAGTGGGACAAGAAAATATCTCCTTATTTGAGTTACTGTTAGCTTTCTATCATCTTCAACCAGTCTGCCCATTCCTCTCTGACTTCTGACATCAACAAGACATTTTGGTCCAAAGAAAACTCCTTTTCAGACCATTCTCTGTAAACCTCTAGAGATGGTTGGTTGTGAAAATCCCAGTAGATCAGCAGTTTCTGAAACACTCAGACCAACAACTATGCTGTGTTCAAATTCACTTAAATCCTCTTTCTTCCTCATTCTGATGCTCAGATTGAACTTCAGTAAGTCCTCTTCACCATTGCCATCGGTCATGTTGCTGCCATATGATTGGCTGATAAGCTACTGGTATTAACAAGCAGTTGAACAGGTATAGTGAATAAAGTAGCCAGTTGCAGTTCCTCCCTTCTGCTGAGGTTTAATATTTAAAGGTTTATTTTAATCATTACTATGTGAAACATTGCTGTTTGCATCAGAAATAGTATGCAAGATGAATTAAATGGTGGCCTGATCACCTGGAGAAAACTGCCATGGCTTATATGCCTCTACTAAACATACACAGTGACAGATTTAAGCATCAATCTGCACCCACAGAACAGCCCAAAGACAATCTGGTATGTTACATGTCTATCATTTGAAGTAAAGTTATAAAACCCAACATGTTGCATTTTATTGGATTTTGTTGTTGCATATATAAGAGAAGACATTGAGCTCCAGGGTTCAATTGTTTGTGGTTTTGTCTAAAAATATTTAAGAATCAAAATGAACTTCTTAAGAAAATGAGTAAGATGCACTCATACTTTCAAAAATAAGTTTCTACTTCGAGACATGTCATTACAGGAAAGGCAGGACCATATATGGCATGACTAGATTTTCAGCTTGTAAAATCGCTGTGAAAAGTGAATAGAGCTGCTCTCACTCACTCTCTTCCTCCTCTGCATCGCTGTCGCTGTCAAAGTGGCCCAGCCCATGTTTCTGCAGTTTCCTCCTGATGCTGAACTTGGTCCTCCTGATCCTCCCCTGACTCTTCAGCTTGGGCTGATCCACAGAGTCCGCCACCGTGCGAATACCATTCCCGTTGCTGTGGGAAACACCGCCGCTGCCGCTGGCTGGAGAAGCTGCACTGAAGGATGCAGCCGTAGCCTGAGAACAATGAACACAGAGCGGTGACTTTACTTATATTTTTTGGGGATATCGTTTATGTAACGGAAGGATCAGATTTCCTGAATGTCTGCTTGTGTTTATTGAATATTTCCAGAACTGTTTGATCATTTTCAGGCGTTCACTTTCTGTAAATTGGATGGATTTGCGAACAAATTAAGGACAGTTTTGCAAATGTTCTGAATCTTGAAAGGAGCTGGAATCAAATATAAAATGTAATTTACAAACTGAGTAATAACTATATGCTACTGTATGATCATTACAAGTCTAGCTGTGAGCAGCTATGAGACCTGGTCCATGTGAGAAAGCGTCACGCTGCCGACATCCGTCAGCCGGTGTTCCTTATCATCCCAGCGTCCGTAGGCCAGGTCAATCCCACCCACGAAGGCCACCGACTGGTCGATGACGATGATCTTCTCATGATGGGCCCACAAATAGACAGCGGAGGAGACGTGGTCCGGGTGGCGCATCACCTGGTAACCGATAACAAAACGGTTCAGACGGGAAACGGGCGTAGAGTGTGGTCAGCCTGGAGGAAACGTTTCGTGGTGATTCTCACCTTGATGTTGGGGTGAAGCTGCAGCAGTGTTCTCTTGCTGTATCCTGAGTTGATACCCAGAGCTAACTCCACCTCCTTGTACAGCATCACAAAGATCCGCACGCCTTGTTGCTGCAAAATCAAAAGATTACCTGAACTGCCACATTTTTTTAGATGCTAGTTAGAAATGACAGCTATGCATGTTGGATATGGGATTATGCTATCTATTGGAATTTTACTTTATGACCTTTGGATGAGCTAGTCAGCTCCGGGTCTATGAATACAGGCGAGACTGATATCTAATCCAGGTCTCGTACAACAACAAGTCTCAGTAGCAGAACAAGGACTTCCTGCTCACCGCTTTTCGCTTCAGCGTGCAGTCAAGACGCCATTTGTTTCCTTCAACAACCGGCCTCTTCAGGAAGATTTCTGGACTCAGCCTGCAGGACCAGACAAAATTTACAGTTTTTTCTGAATGATTAACTTCTGGTTTGTCCACTTGTCTTACACCCTGTCTTAATTTCTTTTCATCCTCCTGGAAATATTTCTTACTTGATATATATTGCAATGGTAAAAAGCAAAAGACAAATTAATGCAAAGTCCTCTTAAAAACTGTTAATTAAAAACCAAAACCCTGATTCAG
>JBBBVU010000019.1:1944006-1972666 GCA_037177055.1 Atherinosoma microstoma
TCTGTTTTCTGCAATGTAAAGCACCTTGAATTGTCCTGTACATGAAATGTGCTCTATAAATAAATTTGCCTTGCCTTTATTTGGCAGATAACTGCTGAGAACTGACAGGAACTGGCTTCTGGACAGATTCAGCTTGAAGTTTTACAATAAAGTCAGAATTTACCTTATATTATACAGGACACACCAGGACATCAGTTTATAATGTCTTAGTTAATATGTGTAAATGATGCAAGCAAAAAAGCTTCTAATATGACAAAAATGTGACTTTTACATCTAAAAGTTTGTCTGACTACAATCTTACTAAATCAGTTTTCTTTAAGTCAGAACAACTTGTCCAGATAATGCAGTTTGACTTTGAATTCCTTTTGAACATATACGTTAAAACTTGAAGCTAACTGGATGTCGTACTTATGCATGCTTCACATTCCCTTCCAAATTTTGACCAGAGGCAATAGAAAAAGCAGATGTATAGAAGAAGAAAAAGAAGTCACAATATAAACCCTTACTTTATAAAAATAAAAAGAACAAGGTGCAGTGTGGATTCACATAAATAAAAAAGCATTCAGCACATTTGAAATGTGCAGAGCTGTAAAGATGTTGAATTCACTGCTCAACATGGTGCCAATTTGTAGCCAGCTAAGCTGTCGACATATCCCCACCTGTCATTTTACTGCTATTTTTTTCCTGATTCGAAAAACCTTTTATGTATGCTACAAGGTGTTCTTTGAAGCATTTATATGCATCTAAAACCATGATGTTATGCGTCTTTGAGGTCTAATAAATGTGCATTTATTTGTATTTTACACCCTCTCTTTGGTGCAGTGCATGCAGCATCTGTCTGTAATTATGCAAAACTACTGACATAAAGCTCTTACATCCCCTGCATGCCTGCCTCTCTTTGTGTGCTTGTGCAAAACAAAAAAAAGGATCCAACAAGCACCACAATAGCTAAAATAAAACCAACTAAATACTAATAAAGACATGTGCACTTCACAGCATTTCACTGGGAAATTATCTGTTCCTAAATTTATTTAGAAGTTTATGTCATAGCAGAGATGCTGAATCAGTCTGAGGATTTTTTCTTCCAATGTTTTGTGTTTAGTTGTCTGCATGTGTTTAAGCTGAGCATGAGTATGATAACTAGATGGAAATGGAGCTGATGTGATATTGTGACGGTGTCATTTTTGGTATCAGTAGATTCAGAGTACTTCTACTATCAATCCTTTAAAATCAATTTCCCCAAGTATACTCATGTACTTGTACTTCAATGTTCTCAATGCAGAAGGAGCGCTTGTACATGTATTAGTACTTTTTGAGCACCTCTTCTCTGCATTCAGAAAATCAAGGTTCCCCCTCATGTGCGCTTGCGTTAATGTCCATATGACAAATGTAGGTGTTATATTTACTCAGTTTATGGTCTTTTTTTCTGTCTGTGCCCCATCCTGAGAAAAAAATTCCTCACCAACTAGTCTCCAACTGCATTTGTTTGCACTCTGATGAAAATACACTGTGGGTTCAGAACTAAAATAACAAAATATATCATCTATATAATTCAGTAAGATTCCAATAAAAGTAACAATTACAGCAGCTTGCATGATAAATCTTTTCCATTTAAGGGCATCGGCTGCTGCAGGTCCCATTAAATCTCACACCATGAGAAGGAAGTGAGCTTGCAAGTTCATTGTTGATTTTGGAAACGACAAAATGGTATTCAAAATGATTAATGGCAACATTCAGTGCATAGAGATGTTTGTGTGCAATGTCCAGCCCAGTGAGCACTCACATTAATTGGGTACAGCATGGACCATTACCCCCCTCACACCACATCACTCGCCAGGCAGGTGGCAAGCTGTTGAGCCCTCACACACAAACTCACTCCAAAAAAACCCATACATATTTAACACCCAAGATCTGGAAAATCAGGGTCCAGCTTTTGCATAATAAGAACTTTATGTTGGTGTTTGGAGCCAATCAAAACTAAGCAAGAGCTTCAACAGTTCACAGATTGTATATAATAAATTGATAAAGAAGAAAGGGGAACATTGCTAAATAATAAAAAACAGTACAGCACCAAATGCAGGTTGTTAGAAGCTTAATTAATGCTGCTGGTGATTAATTTAGTAGTTCCCAGCTTTTCACACAAACAACAGCTGTTTGCAGGTTTAATCTGGACTGTTGCATGTTACACCAGCAAATGCTCAAATCTGAACTCAATAAGGGATTTGGATTTTTTTTTTCTAAAAAGTATCAATTGCTGCTTCTGTGGTATTGCACCATTATTTTACAAACAAAGTCTACCAGCTTGCTGCAGCACACACACACACACACACACACACACACACACACACACACACACACACACACACACACACACACACACACACACTCAACTGCAACTCAAATAAACATCTCAAATATTTAAATCATTAAAAAAATGCTGCAGAGCCAGAATGAAAACCACAAACAGGCTCCATGGTGTTGGCATCCACTAACCTGAGCATGCCGAAGCTGAGAGACACGGAGCATCTTCATCATCCTCATCATGTCTTTATAGTCAGATATCAGAAAACAAATTTCCTCTGAGGTGAACGAGCTGCTGCTCTCCTTCTCTGCAGCCTCACTTTAAATCTCTTCACACTCTCTGGCCGATCCCTAGCACACATGCATGCACATTCACAGGAGCCCTTAAAAACAGGCTGAAAGGTGAAGCCTCCGAGTTGAATGAGCCTCTGGAAGCAGAGTGAGGAGGCGAAGATCCATGTGGGTGGGAGTTCATGCAGAGGAAGCAGACGCTATTGGGCTGAGAAGCCCTCCAGAGCACAAAGATAGCCAATGAAAAGAGAGGGAGGGACTTCCTGTTTGAGGTACCTGTCTGTGTTAAAGGAGCGACCAGTTCAGGTATTTTTTATGTGTATGTGGTCAGAGTGACCAAACTGGAGTAGCTGTCCAAATGTTACAGCTTTCTGACATTAAAAAGTCACTTTCTGCAACAACAAGCTGAAATAGTTGATGTACAGTTCTATTTGAAAGATTTGATTCATTGTGGGTTATCATTTTGAATCTAAAAAGCCTCAATTTCAGTGGGTGAAAGATTTTAAATGCTGTGAGGCAAAACTGAATGAGCAGGGGCTCTGTGGATAAGACTCAGACTTGAAAAACAAACTAGCCATCTTATCATAACCTGGGAGTAAATTTTGGAAATCATACTTCCACTTTGATAAGATTTCACTACAATCATCCTTTGACCAAAAATCTCTTTAACAGGACCAATAATTGGTCGGTTGGGTCAGAAGCAGAGGTCTGCATAATGAAGCTGGTCTATACACTCAACTCAGCTTTAAAACATAATGTGCATAGAGATTTCTATATTTTAACCCATTTGAGTACAGAGTACTCAAAGTTAAGGCCTCCCTAAGGGAGGGACTGGAGATAAGGAAATATTACACTGGTTATTAAAGGGAATAACTTAAATATTTGTGATATGGTTGAAGAGCTCCTGATATGTTAGCTCTTGTGAATATGTTATGATTATATTTCCCATAGTTAAACTCACAGTAGTGTGGATATGTCACACAGTAATATGTAGCTATCTTGGTTCAGCTCAATCTGCATGTTATTAAACAGAAAAACTCATGATTCTACATTTCTTTTTCTTTTTTACTATCACAAGTGAGACTGAGTGTGTCAAACACTGAAAACCCTGTTTTAAATCTATATAAGCAACATTATCAGACATTTTCTTGTTTCAGCTTTACAACAATGAGCCTTTCTTGGCATATAAAATGTTAAATGCGAGTTTGAATACCTCGCCTTGCCTGCAATAACCACACCTAGCTTAATGCTGAATAGCTTGTCAAGACCCACCCATGATATATAGATAATGTTATGCACCTACTGCCTTTTAGCCTGAAAACCTTCTTTACCTGTAAAACCACTGTGGGTACACAACAAAGAGAGGGCAGCTGTAGGTCAAAGGAAAATTTTAACCTGAAGTTTCACAATTTAAAATGTTACATGGATGGTTTAATATTTCCATTTCCGTCTGTTTATTACCACTAAACGAAATGGGAATTACAACAGAGTGGATACATTGATGAATGCAACTTATTACATATTGAAACCCTGTGTTTATTGTAAATTCACACTTTATCACAATAGAAAATTTAATTAGAAAATTAGATTATGTCAACCCTTTCTTTATAGGTCTGTAATTAAGTTGAAGCTTAACATGAACATTTAGCTGTCTCTCTGACATTGTAAACCTGTATAAAAAAACAACTGCTTGAGCATATAGAGGCTTGCTACTACTCTACTCTCCACCTAGCTCATACTAACTTCTCTTGTTCTCTTGCTTCCAAATTAGCTGAAAAGTCCCTCCCATGAAAAAGCCAGGATTGTATTTTTCTGGTAATTTACATGGTACATACAGCAGGGCGGACCTTGCCTGTCGGTCAGACAATAGAGATTCTAGATAGTGCTCTGCATTCAAAGCAATAATCCCTGAGCCATAGCAGCGATTTTGCTCACCACTATGGTTTTATAAGACATAAAGACATCTTATAGATATGTGGCAGTGTTAAAACCTTGATTGTTTTTCTCTGAGATCTTTAACTATTCCATTCAAAGACGCTTAAATGTTTCTCCTGAAAGCATTCAAATTCAAATGAACCTGATGCATTTTATTGAATCACTGAGCAGAACTTGATGAGTTGTCGGATCCATTTAGTTTGAATCAGGTGTGTTCGACCAGGGAAACATCTAAACCCTGCAGAACTGTGGCTCTCAAGGACTGGAGCTGCCCACCTAAAAATCTTGCCTGTAGTTTACCCCCATCCCTCCATGACAAAAAGAAGAGAAGCTCAAGAACTGATTAAACTGAACCAATAATGTGATTTCTGTAATAATGTAACTATACCAGATATTAACAGAGCTTCGTAGGAAAAGGGGTGAATACATGTGCACACTGTTGTTTTTTCAAAAACATTTTTTTTATTTTTTTATTTCCAAGTTCACAAGACCAATTTGTTTTTCTTTCGGTTCATCACATAAAACACTTCAATGTAAATCCCAAAATGAGGAGTACACCTAAATGTGTGCAGAAAAAAAAAGATTAAATAAAACAAGACGTTGTGCAATAATGCATAAGCTTAAAAAAAGTCTACACTTATATGAGACTTTTAGTGAGCATCAAGATTATAGCACATGTCTACACAGGTTGTCCGTTCTCAATGAATGGACTTGTTTTCTGCAGACAAGTTAAACCAGTATGAATTTTCTCAAAGCAAGCGTAAGTGAAGTCTGAAGCCTGAGCGGCTCCACCCTCCGAGACTAACAGGTCGACATGTTTCATTGTTGAGATTCCGGAGGAAAGCCAAAGCATTCAGACTCCCACCCACAGCAGCTCTAACGCACATTTGTTTCTTTGTTTGTATGGGAAAAGCTTATGATTCATTTCAAAGCTTCTTACCTCAAAACTAAACAATTACAACACAATGCCTCAAGACAAATATGACCCTGTTCAAACTCTAAAACTCCATCTTAATCTTTGCAAAGTAGTTTGGATTTCAAACACCTCAATTTGCTCTGTAGAGACTGTAGGTCCCTTAGTGTACGTTTTAAAACCCTGGTGAGTTATCAAAACACACAGATACACACAGTTCATACATTACTGATGAAAGTATTTTAAAGCCATTTCAAACCTGTTCAGTTTTTATGAGCATTATGGGTGTTGTATTCCTAAAGCCGGAGGGAAAACAATGTGTTATCCAGTATTATATAAAAAAATGTTGATTCAGTTCTAGTCTGAATCCAATTTGGCTTCAACATTCTCTACACATGCATGGTGTTACATCTAAATTTCATCATCCAAGCCAAAGATGTAGCAATTATTGGTAAAGGCACCTGGCAGCTTCACAGAGCATTACAATAAAACTTAAATCTTAACGCATGGAAATGAAAGATAATCATCAGAAAAAGTTTGAATTTTAATCTTAGCATCTTTGACCTGTATGAGGAGTTAAAACATCTCAAATCTAAGTAGAGCACACAGAAGTAAACAACATTCAAAAGAAGGAACAAGAACTAGATTTACCATCATGTATACAGTTGTATATATAACCACAAGCCAGTCAAGCTGTGGTTTTATCAGTTTACAATCTACACATAAAATATAATGACTTCATCACTGAACTTAGTTTAAACATTTGTGCAAAATCTTTTGATGTGTTTTTAGAAAATGTTAAAATCTTGCCTTTTAACTAAGCTTTTTTTTTGTTTTGTTTGGCAGAGAAAGAAATATATTACATAACAAGAATGAGGCATGTGGATGACTAATTAAAAACATACAACAGATTCTGTTGATGTCTGCTAAGAAGCATAATTACATCTTTAACTTGAACCAGCACCACATACATTTCCGATCTTATCTTAAAACTCTGTGCTTCTCGTTTGCTCTGATGACACACTGACAATCGTGACGCACATTCCCCGAGGCAGAAAAAACACATTGCACAACTTTTTTCTCAGCCTGGGGCATCACGTGACCTGTGTTTTGTTTAACGTCACAGTTTCGGATGCCAGCAACCGGATATCAACAAAAGGTTGTTTTTAACACTCACCATGGCTGCGGGGAAAAGAGAGAGAGAAAGTGACAGGGCAAGAGTCAATATGGGACAGACTTCTACTGTATGCAGAGAGATCGGGGAAGAGACAGGATACAAGACGGATGCCTATTAGCCTTCATTAGGGCGTGCCAAAGTGTAAAAATCTGCCTAAGTTCAGTAGTGCGGCTTTAAAACAGGTAGACGCTGTGAAAATGATATCAAAATGGAGATCAAACACTAAATACATGTTCTTTTAAACTTATCCATACTTTATTTTGTTGTGCTTAAAAGAAAGCAGAATTTCTGTACCTTAAATAACTAAACAAAGATGTGAAGAAGTGAATCTGATTAACAACACAATGACACAGTATTGGCAGGTCATACACATTTTCTAACCGTAACTAAAGAGCTCGGACAGCAAATCAAATACACTGAGCGATGTGAGGAGTTTAGAAACATTGAATTTTTTCATTTAGCTAAAAACAAGACATTGATTTCCCTTCATTTTCAATCAATTCTAATACACTGCTTAAATGGAGACTAAAAGTCCAGAAATCTGAATCTTTAACACAGAAATGACTGAATGTTGAATCTTTCAGGAGAACAGAGGTGTTAAAATGTTCAAGGAGTGTGACTCAGAGCTAAAAAGCTACATTTTATTGAAAGCAGTGGAGATAGTTAAAACTACTGTGAAGAAATCTTACTTTAAAGGTCATTTACACAAAACATTTTTTATTTCAAGGTATAAAACAAACCATTGATGTCACAAAACCTAAATAATACCACGGTTAAATGTTATATTTTAATGGAGATAAAGAGAGTCAAGCTAACTAGCCTAGCTAGCAGAGCAGTACCAACTTCTTCATTCAGCCTCAAACCGTGGTTGAATAAATGAATAACTAAACATTATAAAAGATGTTCAGGCAGTTCCATAAAATAGCTTTAATTTTCACTAAGAAGGTGTGATGATATTACATGCTTTTAATTATTTTTGCTATTTTTCCCCACAACAAATGTTGGTTAAATTACTGTAAGGTTGGTGTTAAAAATACATCAGAGTTGTTTCATGAGCTACAGGTTGGAGAATTCGGAGAGGTGGAAAAAAAGGAAATATTTCACAACCATGTGAAATACTTTCCATCTTGGAAAAACTCCCAGCTCTGAACATTTTTTTTGTACAAATAGTAGCCTTGTTAGACAACCTGCAACCTATCCTAAATAAGACATGTCCTGAAATAAGAAACAATCTATTGGGCTCAACTGAAATGATTAAAACCGCCATATGAAAAGATTTATAGAAGATTACAAAATCATTCAAACACGGTAGATTAAAAAGGTATATCCAAGTGCATTGTAGTATCAGAAAAAAGCAGGATAAGTTCTGTATTGCATCCTGTAATTTCCTTCTTCAGATCAATACTGTCTATTGGCTTGTCTTTGTGAGGCAGCTTATTACAGAGCAATCAGGTCTAATATCATTCCTGACTGACAACTTAATGACTCTTCCTGTCTCATTTTGCACAGCTCAAACCTTGGATACTTAGCTACTAAGTTATTTGGTACACAAACACTTAGTCCATTTTAGAGGACTTGTGTTATGCTAAAATATTTTGAAACAGAAAACCCCATGTTGCAATCAATGACATTACAATGGAAAGTGGTTAGAAATCGAATTAAATCTAAGTAGATCTGCCTTTTGTTTTTTTCAGTGCACATAAAGGAAAGTTGCTTGTTGGAAATAGAAGCGGCTTAACGGCGTGAAACAATGAACCAGTTACGTAATTTTTCTCCACATTAAACACGTCATCGTTCTACAATGTTGGGTGGTATTGTGCTGCCTCTGCAGGAAGCCAGTGCATGACTCAGAGAAAAACAAAGAAATTCAAATCTCATGCTGGAACTAAATAGATACCAAATACCTGCAGAAATATTAAGACGAAACCTCTTAAGTATGGAGGAGAAATATTTCTCTGCATCAATTCATGGAGCATAAGAGAAGATAACAATGCCATCTTGTGTTCATCTTTAGCTATTACATCATTTACAGGCAATAAGGCCTATCAAGTGAAGAGGGAATATAGGTCAAGTTAGTGACGTCTCATCTTATGATTGATGTATGGCTCTGAAAAAAAGGAAGAAATTACCCTTATTTTAGCTACAAAATCACAAAAAAGAAATGAATATATTTCTATAACCTGAAAGTAGGAAAAAATCATAAAGGCAGAGTTCATACATTACTTTATCAGATATAGATAGATAAATACTTTTATGATGATAAAAGGTGATGATCAAAGAAAAGACATATTCCTGGGGTTTACTTGTCATCCTCTATCATATAATTAGACTATTCTGCAATTTTTCCTAGAATATAATGTTTTCTGTCGGGTGACTCACAACTTTTTTCCCAGGAAAAAAAGAAAGTCAAACTGAGTCACAGAAAGCAGAGTATACTCTATATCTTGGCCAAAAACCCTGTTTTTACCAGTGTCATCTCCTCAAAAGAAGGAAAGACCATATAGACAGGAACTAAAAAAGGAAATACACATCAGATTCTTCATCTGTAGTAACTGCTGTAGTTAGATGAATTTAGTGAAGCTAAAATAGATTATTTCTCCATAAAATGTCACAGAAAAACAAGAAAATCTCCAAAAAATGCAAAAGCAAAATGAAAAACATCTCATTCCAGCCACAGTGTTAATGCAAATATTCAGCTACTGTTTTCAGGCTTCAGTAAATCTATCAATATAGCCAATATTTAATTATAAATAGTCCTCCTCTGAAATGTTGCATAATATCCTGTTTCATAACAGTATATCCATTTCAAACTACTGCACTGCACTATTTTGCTCGTGTGCAAAGAGGAAACGTATGACAGCATTCAATTGGTTCATTTCCTATTAAGTAAAAACTAAGATTTAAAGGAATTAGAAGATCCTTTTCATTTTATTTCATGTCTTTGTTGAAGTTGTCTAAACAAATGAGCATATGTAGTTAAGCCTGTACAACTTGTTCTTCATTAGACTAATGAGAACATTAAATATTCTTAACCTATCCTATCTAATGGATCCCCCCCCCCATGTCCAAAGATTAACAGGTTCTAAACAATTTGACACATACAAAAAGTTATGTATATAATAAAAGAAAAATTCCATCAAAAGAAAAATACTTTGAGACAAAATGTTAAATGATAAAAATGACCAAACTTCGAATCCTCTTCTGCTTGCATTACTCTTCATAAACATGGAGAACAAAACAGATCAGTACCGTGAAAAAAGCAAAAAAGGGCTGAAAACCACTGAATATAATAAGTATAAGTACAGCATGAGTTTCTGTTGCTTTATGATCAAGGCTGCACACATGTGCTTTCATTTCAGTGAACTTTTGATGTGCCAATCACACTCAGGTCAGGAGTTTTTGTTTTAACCAAGTTAACCACAACAGTATGTGTAACATCACATGTACATCCTCTTTCTATTCACTGGGAGGGAAGAGGCCATCCTCCACCACTAAGTGATGTTTAAGGGTTACAGGTTTGCTTTCCTTCCTCAGACAGTACATGCACCGTAGCTGATCAGTGCATCCTGCCACTGATCAGCTGTGATTGATAATCCTGCCGGTCCAAACCAAAGATACCAGATGAGTTAAATTAATGAAAAACCTGTAAAAGCACAAACACCATCTTTTAAACCTTTTCAAATGTAAAAAGGGTAATGTAGTAAGTCATCAGACTAACAAATCCTAACAAGCGCAGCTGATCAGTGGTGGGATATGTTGGAAAATCAGGCAACATGAACACTCTACAGTAACTGATGCAATCTTTAAGGTTTGAAATATTTCAGCAGAAAATGTGTTTTTCTGTGGCCACATTCTGAGTAGATGTTTGCTGGTTCCCCACCAGAATTCCTCCAAGCTGAGGGTTGCATGTAAGACGGGTACCTTGCAAACACAACAAAATCCCCCCAAAAACAAAACAATAAAATATCCCTTTAATATCAGTTTAAGTCAATGCCGTGAACAGTGAAGCTCTAGCGACAGCATGCCGATGTGAACGCCAATGCTTCACTTTAATCCAAATCCAAATGTCTCAGGAGTTGGATGGAGCATCATGAGAGTTTTATTATTAAGTATTTGATTATTAAGTATTGGATCATGACAATTTGGACAGGCCTTCATGTTCAGAAAAACGTTCATCAAACCAACTTTGATCCTTACGACTTCAGCACCTTTGGAATTTTAAATATTGGCAACTATCCTGGTATGTGATCAGATCTCATAGTTACACATTTTTCCAACAGAACAATGTGCTATCAAACTTCTAGTTGCTAGTGATTCATAGAGTCTGTAAAAGAAGAAAGGGAGGCAGAGCCTTTAGTTATCAGGGCCCTCTCTAATGAAACCAGCTCCCAGTTTAGTCTAAGGAAGCAAACACCCTCCCTGGTTTAACTTATGGTGCTTGTTGACCCCCGTTTCCTGTCTTCTCCAACCCCAACCTGTGGACCAGACGGCCGCCCTTCCTGAGTCTGGTTATGCCGGAGATTTTTCCCTCCTGTTAAAAGCGGGTTTTTCCACTGTTGCCCGGCACTTCGTGCATGCTCAGGACAGATGACTAAATCAAAAGAGAAGATTTGATCAAATCTGTTGGTTTACTTAGCGAGACCATTACTTTTTATCAATTGTTTTATATGACACACATTATTATATGTTGGACTGTTGAGGATCATACAACGGATTTGTTTTACTTGGGTTAACTGGACAACAATGAATTAGGCTGCATCTTTAAAGGTCCCTTGAGATGGTTCTATACAAATACAGCTGAACTGGATATGTTGGCCAAACTATTTATTTTCTCTGTTCCTGATTAACATTTCTGAAGTTTTACAGGATTTTTGGGAGTTTTTAACCCAACAGCAGCTCCAGCCTCTAGTTATTTATTCAAAATGCTAATTAAGCTCAACACTTGTTCTGTGAAGTGGAAGGGTTTTTAAATATTTGTGACGAGCGTCCCATTGTTTCATAATCAAGTTTAGTGGCAACATCTAACAGTTCAATGAGTGTCCGACTGCCAGTTTGCAACACACTTCCTCTTTCTTGGGCTGGAAAAATCTATACTACTGCAACGTCAAGCAACACAGACGCCTGATTCCTATCTGTCCATTTCAGCATCTGATTGCTTGTACGGTCACACCCGTCTTTTTGATCAGATTACCAGAATCTCCTGACCTACAGAAACATGATTCAGTTCAATATGTTTTGCCAGTCAAACCAGTGGCACAACACACCGTTTGTGAGCTCAATTTACTAAAAAATGTTTGGCATTTGGATTACGCTCCCACAGCAGCTCAAAACACCACGAGTAGATGGGGGAAGCTCACAGTTCACCGAAATACTACAAAAAATACCCACTTGATTCAGAATTCAGACTCAATGACAAGGTCTGAAGAGACTTAAGACCAGTTGAACAGAAAATACCAGTGATGTCGGTTCATTCTTTCTGATCCGTTTAACTGGTTGTTTTATTTATATGTTTTCAATAAAATGTTTCATTTTCCCAATTATTTATTCATCTTTTCTTATCTTTCATTTTATTATTCTGCTTTTTAATGAAAGAACATTATTGGAGGAAACTAGGAAAGAATTGACGATAATTACCGGATGTTTTTGTTTTTTATCCACAAGGTCTGGGGGCTATCATGCCACCCATTGTTTTTCCTCACAATCCCAGTTGTCTTACACATTTAGCAGCAACGTAAATTAGATGAAACAAAGAAATACACCACCGTGCACACCTAGCGGGTCACAAGGCGTGCTGTTTTAATGGTGAAAACTGAGTCTGACCCACAGCTTGCATGGATCAAGACGGTAAAGCCTGTCCTGAACTCAAAATGACATTAGCCTCGGCCAGGTGTTTCGCTCCAAGGGAATGTCAGATTGATGCTGGAAACAGAGCAACGACTTGGCAATTCTGTTTCCTATTGTTTCCATGGTTACAACAATGTTCTGCAGCTGGAAGCGAAACATGGACATAGACATTTGAAGTTGGAAATGAACTGATGGCTACTGGATGCTGCCTCCAAAACATCTCTGGATCCAATAGACTTTAAATCTAATTTAAAAACAAACATCAAATTCACTCATTAAATACTAAATCAACAAATCTTTAAGCATTAGTTTTGGTTTATTCCTCCTGATCAGTTTACTGGCATTATCCATCTACACGTACTTGTCCAAATATGATGCCTTGCATCCAAAAAAGCCGAAACTTCAAGTGTAAAGGTTTCAAACATCACAATGCTGACACTTATGTGACTTAATTTCAAACATTTTCTGACTTAAATTCATTCTACTATCTAGCTTTAATTCAAACCATAGAGCTGAAATCAACCCATTAACCCACCTGTTGTGATGGATAATTCATTTTTGTGATGGATTGTGATGGAATATAAAATTGTACAGTCTGAATCATCCATTACATCCGGATTCTGAATGTTTTTAAGACACAGTCCAGGTCGTTACCCAGTCCTGTTGGCTTTTCTTATTTCTTATCATCTTCCGTGAATCCTTCTGCAACAAACCTGCTGCTTTAGTACCAAAACAAACCGGTATAATGACATTCCAGCTCAAGTCAAGTCCCTACCTCTTTACAAGTTTGCTCATGACAAACCTTTCGATTCAATCTAACCCTTCCCCTCTGGCAGTTGAGTCTCCAGACTGTGAACACACATTCAATTCAGGAACCAAATGACACTTTCATTATGCTTGTTTATTCAGGAAAAAAACAAATGCAGGTTGTGTAACTGAATCTTCTTTACACATTGATCACATTAATCGTCACACCACTGAGCATTAATCAACTCGACATGTTGTTGAACCAAGCCCGTGACATTTCAGGCTGCGTGATAATCTCGTCAGCCCTTAGTGGCACTGTCACATCACGTTTCCATGAGAAACAAGAACTAGCTCTCCATTTCTAACCCCCTTAAGCAGCACATTTATGCTCTTCAGCAACATGAGGTGATGGGAATTAACATGAATACCCCACGATCTTGAGAGTCATTTCTATGCATAATTGGGTCCTCTCATCTGTTTCATTACATGCAGCAGCGTAGTTTCTCCTTGCAGTTTATTCCATCCCCCACATGTTTGATATGTCGGGGGTGTTTCAACCTCACTTACAGTATCTGTCAGTCTTTCCATGTTATGACATTTTGCTGATTATAATATTGATTAAAGGCTGGAACAACCCACCACGCCCAATGCCCCTTGAGCTTTCAGTCTATCAGCTTGTGTGTGTGTTGGTCACAAAAGCACACACACACCCACAAAGTCAATTAAGCACTCCCGTGCTGTGGACTGTTTGCTGGAAGAACCATTACAGTCAGGATCCTACTGTACCTGTCTACTACAGAGTGTAGTCCCATTAGTGAGTCTCTGTGGGACTCAATGGCTTGCTCTGCTAAGCTCACAACAAAAAAAGGAATTTACCCATTGTGACAGAGCAGGTCTGTCTGAAATCAACTACAACTCAAAAGTAGCAAGTGTGAGGTTTCCACTGTTAAGTCTTCTCCGTTTCCTTCCTGCAGATTTCTTACCGCAGCTGTGTTTCAACAACCTCTATATACCCCTAAACCAGCCACAATGTTACCCCACAACTCAGTGTTGCAGCAGGAGGGCAGAAGTGTTGCAACACAAATGAAAGGGACTTTCTGGGAGATGTGCATGACCTGAACAATAAGGAGAAGTCAGGATCCAAAGTGCATTTATCTAACCTAAGGGGTACCTCCTAAGTGGCATCTAAATGAAGGCAATCAGTCATTAGCTTTCATAACCTCTGTTTACTGCTCGTTAACGATGGAGCAAAAAGGAAACAAAGTGAACAGATAATCAGCTGATAAAAGCAGAATATTCTCAAGAGAAATGAACTGCATTATTCAGCAGAAGCAGTTCGTGTAGTGCATTATGAAGCTTGATAAGGTGGTGGTGTGTACGGGGATGTGGGGTATGCAATGTGATGGCCAGGCTGATGTGGAGGAAGTGGTTTTGTTTGGTTCAGTAGCAGAGTATGGAGGAGTAAAAGAGGGAAGAGCAACCGCAATGACACGCCGTCACGCCGCAGCTCATACAGGTCTGACATATTCCCATCCTCCTCAGGAACCTTCCGCGATGCCTCCCTCCAGGACAGGGTTTGGCTCCGCGGATCATCTGGCTGAATTACCGAGAGATTTACTGCCGCACATGGCTCACATCTGCGCGCTGGGATCCATCACAGCACCGGGATGCGGTGCCTGACCACTGCAGAGAAGACGGATGCCTTCACACCCCCGCCGCCGTAACCTCCGCAGTACCAATCACACGCAAACTTTACGCCAAATTCCCACAAATGACGCTTTTACGCACCCGCGGTCCCCCGACACGAGTAAACTTTTCAATGACAAGAAGAGAGCCGCGAGCGCGCGCCTGAGGGTCAGTCTGAGGGTCACTAAAAACAGAAAACAAGCTTACCTCCTGATGTGAAGTGAAGCGACAGCAGCTGCTGTTCTGAGAGAAAAGAGGCGCCGCGAGCCGGTGACCTAAACCAGCTGATCCGGGGAGCGCGAGGCAAAAACCAACAACAGCACTTCCTGTTGGTTTACTGTCAAAATAATGTCCCCAGCTCAGAAAGAAAGAGTCATTTTCTTTATTCATTAACAAAATCATAACATTTTATAACATATAACTAAAACAAACAACATATCTAACAAAAAAATACCTCTAAAAAACAAAAAAAATAGTACCATAGGTAGGCTACTAATCTAAATCTTGTTCTTTACTCTCCTGTACATTTGAGGAAGAAGTGAACAGTAGTCCTACAGAATCAAGATTCTTCTAAATCAAACCTGAAAGTTGAAGTATTAGTTTCCTCTATAAGTTTGGAAACAATTACATGATGTTCTGAAATAAAATAAGCTTACCAGAAAAAGTAAAGAAATTTTGTTTGATTATTTCTTCTTCTTAATCAAACCCAGTGGTGTTGTATTACATATTTGGAAAGCCTGATCAATCACCTTTACAGGGAGGTGTAACTTGAAAGATATGTGCTTCCATGGAATAAGCAACGCAGCTCAACGTGTAGGTATATCCCCTAAAAATGTGCCAAAATCCCCTGTAACATTCTCTGTTGGTATTCACTCTTGAGATTCATGTGCTGCCAGATGTGAGTCAGTCCCAGATGTATGACTGGAACCTACTCAACTCAAGTCAACTTTATTTATAATGCCCTTTAAAAACAACCACAGCTGAAACAAAGTGCTGGATTAAACAAAGCAACAATGGCGAAATAAAACAATTAACAGGGAAATAAATAATTAAATAATTGCTGATTATTTCAAAAACAATAAAACAATTTTAAAAAGAATAAAACAATTAAAAATAAATAAAACGTACCATAAAACCATAAAGCAGAAGCAGACTCTGACAGTGAGGAAGCTTGTCTATGTGGAGGGGTAGCTCATTCCACAGTTTTGGAGTGGCAATTGAAAAAATCTAATTGACACCTGATAGACAGACCGATATTTCAGAATGAAATTCTGGAGCCAGTGATGATCCCACATCTCCAGAATATGGTCCATCCTCCAGTATAATGATGTTCTCCCCCACAGAGCCAGGATCATCACAGAGTACCTCCAGAATTTGGGAATGGAGAGGATGTGATGACCTGCCATGAGTCCAGACCTCAACCCAAATGAACCCTGGCAGCATCACTTTGGTTGTGCCGTTGATGGAAGAGTGACCAACACAACCATGCTGGTTGATCTTAAGCAGCTCCTGGTTGAGGAATGTCGTGGATAAAAATGATTCAAGTCTGGATGAGTTGGAAAAATATATAAAAAAAAGGTTTATTAAAACAGAACAAGTAAATAAAATGAACAGAATTATCAATTGCAATTGGAGGACCTGTCCATAGCTCCAATCAGAACAGACCTCTGGAGGGATTCTGTCGGATGCTGAGATAAGAGTCCTTTTTAACCTCAGTCTTAGAGACGTCAAGAAGAAGCACAGATTAAATTGTTCTTCCTAAACTGTAGATTTAGTGTCTTGGCTTGTCAGACTGTCTCCTGTAGTGACACAGTCCAGACGAAGAGAGGAACAGTCACGGTGACCTGAAGGTCAGCCGTGCTGTCACTGATGCATGTCACATGATACACCATCTCATAATGAGGAAGAACGCGTCATTTCGGCACATTTTTGGAGGAACTATCCGCACATTTAGCCATGTTGCTCATTTCACAGAAGAACAACCTTTACAAGTTATACTGCGCTATAAAGGTGACTTATCAGGCTGTATCATTGAAGATGATAAATAATCAACCAAACCCAAATTTACTTATTTGTGCAAAGTATAAAATGTAATCTCAGTACAGGCTGACCGGTCATTTTCACAGGATGAAATAATTTTAAGGTTTAGCATTAAAAAGTAAGAAAAAAACTTTTAACAAAATGGTCACAAGATGTTCAATCCTGAAACTTGCGAAAGCTTAAGAGTTGCTTTTCCAAAAAGTAAATTAAATCAAATTGATTTGACTTTAATTAGTTTAAGATAAATCTGAGACATCTTTTTAATACAGTAAGAAAAAAAAAAGGAAAAAAGCGAGGGGAACTGCAAATTCTGGTGTTTTGATAAAAGTAAAATCAGGTAAAATTTAATTCAAATGAAAAATCTGAATCATTGCTTTGCTAATAAAAAGTAAATTACAAAAGAGAGAGGGTGATTTGATTAAATATAAATTGCACACAAGTCTACGTATTGTTGTTTCATCATTAAATACAAGATGATAATGAAAAAAGTAAAGGCATGCTGCTGGTTGGTGTGGTATTTAGTGCCTGTGCCTTATTGGAGGAAGATACCTGGACCTGCTGGGATTCAAACCAGTTACCTTAGTCGGGGCCTCCCAGTGCATGTGTGGATTCTACGTCCCCTCCATCCCAAAGTCCAGAAACATTCATTTCAGGTTAATTGACAAGTTTAAATTGACCCTTAGAGCGAGTGTTGAGTGTGTATAGTTTTTCATCCATCCATGTGATGGATTAACAATCTGTCTGGGGTGTATCCCAGCTCTCATCGCACAACAGCTGGGATGAGCCATGTGCTTAAAACTTCGATGACAATAACCCAGACCAGAACTCGTGTTTTCTGTTCCTGGGAAAAAAAGCATTTTAATTTAAAACAGCAAATTAAATATTCACTGAAAACAACATGTTTCACTATCTGTGGCAAAATGGCAAAAATGAGATTAGCACAGCTCGATTACGTTAAAAATGGGACAAAAAGTTCGGGACATTATATTATGTATGTTTATATTTTGCACACAGACAAAAAAAAATGTTTTAGCGTCAGAATTTCTTAAATATTAGTTCACAAAAGTTAATCAACGGATTGAATAAAAATGTCCAAAATCATGCACCAGAAAGTTTTAAGTTACAAATAAAACAAAATTTAAACACCTTTGTCGTATAACATGGTTACAACAAAATACAACAGGAATCAAAGAAAGGATGCATTCATTTGCCACTTTCTGACTGTTAGTTTTCATAAAGAAAAAGTACGAAGATCCGCCTGTTAAATGTAATAATCCCCACATTAATGTCCAGAAGAGAAAACAGACATGTCTAAAGTCTTAAAAAGGTCCTTAAAAGGGTTCGCTGTCGTCTTTCCTCCTTCCTCTGAAGTGGGCGTCTCTCTCAGTTGTGTCTGACTCTTCGTCACCGGCGTCACTGCTCTGAATGGGAAGGAGTGTGTGCCAGAGGTTCTCACTGGAGATTTAGTCAAACCTCTCTGGCCGATGGTTGACGGTCCTGCAGCTTCCGAAGTGGTCTGAAAAGAAAGCTGGTGTTCTGCTGACTCTTTAGCTTTTTCATTGGTTTTCTCAGTGGACTGTTTGTGGTAAGTTAGAGTCTGTGGACCAGGAAAACAAGAAAAAATGACATTAAGTTAGCAAGGATTGAGGGTGAGATAGAAAACATGCAATTCTTATAAATCTAAACCACTGGCGGCCTGTTACTTTCTTCTTCCACAACCAGCAGGCCAATAGTTGCCAACTCCACCCAAATATTCAAGTTTTCACTGAGCTTGTATGTTCATCAGCTGCAGTCTGTCTCACATCCTTACACTACTGAACCAGTTTAACACATCAGCTTCAGTATATGACTCTTCACTTGTAAAAAAGTCAATCAGACTTAATGAAACAAAATATTTTGAGCTTCACAAGTCAGACGTTTATCACCTTGATCTTACGGTTGAATGACACCAACCACATCCTGACACATTCTCTCACACTGCACTGTGTGCTCATCCACAACATTATTTAAAACAAAAAGCAGCTTTTCCTTCTTACAGTAGAGTCCGTGTCCTTCTTCAGTTTATTCCTTCTTCTACTCTCCTGCTGTTGCTTCAAGCCAGAAGTCGTGCTGTCCTCCTTTTCTCCCTCTGAAATCCAACACAAAGCGTTCCAGATTAGATCAGGGGTGTCAAGCTCAGTTTGTCCAGGGTCCACAGGTACAATTTGATCTCAAGTGGGATGGACCAGTAAAATAATAAAGTAACCTATAAATAGGGAAAAAAATCAGAACATTTCCCTTTAGTTTAGCACAACTATGTAAAAATATCAAGATGTTTACATTTGATGAACTATGATTTCACAAAACATTATGAACAACTGGGTATTTCTGGATAATAAGTTTTCACAATATTATGGACATATTTTATTTATATATATAAGTGAATGAGTGAGTGAGTTGTATGTTTGAGTATAGATTTAAAGATTTATCAAATTTTATATTTTTAAACTTCACATATAAAAATATTTCATATAGTCTACTTATGCTATATTTATATGTAATTATTACAATTTTATTTATATATATAACAAATTTACACATGTATTGAAACCTCCAAATATAAAAAAAATCCTAGGTATCCAGAACTGAAAAATACAGTATTCCACATCATGATCAGAGTAACTTTTCTAGAACTAGAAGTTGTTTCAAATGTGCATATGTGTACATTTTCACATGTGTGTGGCAATCCTGACCACCTGAACAGACTCATCCCATAATACAAACTAAAGTCCCATCTATTGAAAATAAGATTGAGCAAATCCTCCTCCTGCTTTGGAAATGTTTTATATTCATACATCTAAGAAAAAATTCCAACATCAGGGGGGGGGAATTAGGAATAAGTTACTTTTATTTAAAAGAAATAATAAATAAAAAAATGAATTGTGCATTTCACAAAATTCATCCCATGGGCCAGATTGAACCTTCTGGTGAGCCGGTTTTGGCACCAGGGCCTTATCTTTGACACCCCTGCATTAGATAAAATTCTACAAATATTGAAGTGTTATATTGACTGTAAATAAGAGAGTCTTTAGTAAGAATGAATCAACGGTATACCTGAGCAGACTATGTTCTGATTTCTGCCATGCTGCTCTCTGTCCTCTTGGTATGGCTCCAGGCTCAAAAAGAGGGTTTTCAGAACTGAATCTGATGACGTGTCTGCAGGCAGATCTAAAGGAGGAACACAGCTTTATCAGGGATGTATTTTAGGAGCATGAATAAGCATGCATGTATGCAAAGTCTTTCATCACCTCTGGGAGAAGAAACATCTGGCTGCTGCTGCTGAGTCCCACTTCTAGACAGATCATTGGAAGAATTGGACGCGGGTCGACAAACTGGAGTCACTTTCTGCTTTTCCGGATCGTTTCCATTCTTACAGGAGAATTTAGAAGATGCTGAGCTATTAGACGTTTGTTTGGCATCAGTTCTGGCCTGGAGTTGGACAGATGTTTCTAAACCAGAGCCTTTTGGTTTGAGGTTCGATGATGTATTCTTGACTGACTGCTGACTGCAGGAAGGAGTCGAGGACTGATCAGTTTGAAACGGCAAACACGGGGAAGAAGCAGGAATCTCACCAAGAGGCACTGCGAAAAGGCTGAGGAAGGATGAGGCGGGCGTTTTCTCGGTCACATCTGCAGGCTGTTGAGATTTAATAACGTCTTGGGGACAAGCTGGAGCTGTCACAGAGTCTGATGCTGGTTTCACAGTTTTAACTTGGGTTTTATTACATCCAACTGAAAAATGACCATCCATTGACATTTTATCAGGACGCTGTGGGGGGATTTTAGCAGAATTACGCTCCAGTGTGCTTCGTTTGAGGGTAGGTCGAGTCCTCCTGGGGTTAAGGTGGATCTCAGTGAATTGTTTTACAGCAAAATGATGAACAGCAGCGTTTGCAGACATGATGGAGCTAGTTACAGGTTCGACAGCAGCAGCAGCAGCTGCACCTTTACAGTCTTTGGCATCTAATGAGGGAGAAAAAGGCTTTCTGAAAGTCTGAGTGTCAGATGTTAGACCAGAAAGATTTGGCTTCAGTTCTGGAGGACTGGATGCAGACGTCTCTGGCTCTGTGACAGGAGAACTCAACAACCTTAGCTTGCCTTCATGGGAAGTTATCTGGGCATCTTGCTGACACTGTGATGTACCATCACCTCGATTCTTGTGATCCCCAGATGCAAGATAAACATCAGGGTAGGTATTTGAAATTAGACTGGGGTGACCTTGGAGGGATGTTAAGCCCTTGTATGTTTTTTCCTTGGGTAAGTCAGCTCTGCCCATGGTTCTCAGCAACACCTTATTTAGATTTTGTGAGGTAGTTTTTGGGGCATAGGATACAGTTTGTGCCCTTGGGGGAGATGATGTTTGGCCAATTGGTTTATAAGACCTGAGAACGGCATCTACAGAGTAGGGAACTTCACTTTGGTCTGTAGAGCCCAGGGTAGAATCAGAAGCAACCTGTGGGCCTGCAGACACAGGTTTGGTTTCTTGACTTTCATGAGTTGTAAAGAAACTGGGGAAAGATCTGGATTGTTGAGGTCCGAGCAGAGCTTCTACCGAGTAACAAACTGGCTCGGCTTGGGTACAACCAGTTGATGGAGGGCTGTGAGGTTCATCCTTGTTATCCGCCAACTCTTCTGGCTGATGCACTGATGATACCTTCTCAGCGCCTGAGCTGTAGTAAAAGCTAGGCCTGTAAAACAAAAACCAAGTGAAAGTTAATTCTAATCTGTCTCTGAGTGATTGGTATGCAACATCCTCTGCCAGGACAGGTTTAACACTGGGTGTGTGTACCTGAGCGGTTGCAGGATTTCATCATGGTTCCCGTCTGCCTCTGTGATGTCAGATTCCTCCGAGGGCCCTGGCCGCACTGTCGACTCCTCTTTGGGTTTTGCGAGTTCATGGAGGTCTTTTGCCCGTTTTATCATCTGCAGTGAAAACAAAAAGTTATGAAGATGAGAAACCTGCTGGTGCTCTTTAACATGGTCAATCAGGGCTTTGCTAGTGGAGACATCGACCATGATAAGTGGGCTGGGCGCTACTTCATTTTACACAACGTCCTGCTGTCCCAGTCTTTTGCTAAGAACATGGGGAGTGGGAGGCTTCAAGTGTGCCATGAGGCAGACGAAGCGAAGACTCAAGATCCTCATCAGGCCCATTTACTCCAATCCACCAGTGAAGAGTGCTAGATTTACAGAAACCGTTCTCAACATACCAGATCAGCACTCCCTCTGACTAGAGGAAGTCCAAACTATGACTAACCGCATCATTAAAACAAGACAACACCTGCTGGCGGCATGTGTGAAAAAGAATGGCTCCAGTCACAACAGGCAGCATGTCATTGTCATTGTCAGCTTTATTTATAGATCACATTTAAAAGCCTACGCCCAACCAAAGTGCTTTACAGTAAAGTAAAAACAATCAAAGCAATAAAACCGTGAAATAAAAACAGATAAAAGATCCATTAGACATGTTTTAAAAATAAGGAGGCTATTTGCAGACCGCACAGAGAACGGTTCCACAGCGTGGGAGCCACAACTGGAAAGACTGGATCCCCTCTGGTTCCGAATGAGCTAATCTGCTTGTCCGATTTAAACACCCCATCAATAATAACACCAAGATTCCTGCTTGTGATCATATATAAGGTGTTAGTGGGCCAAGGGAGCAAGGGACCAAGTTAAAGCTACAGGACAATTAAGAAATGTAAGTCCATCCATGTTTTAATATCCCTCGTGCAATCAAACACAGCATGAAGAGATTCCTTAGGAGGGACCTTCATTGGCAAGTAAACCTGCACATCGTCAGCGAAGCCGTGAAAAGGAACATCATGCTTCCTAAATATCGACCCCATGGGTAGCATATAAAGGGGGAACAGTAAAGGGCCCAGAACTGACCCCAGGGGGACCATGCGGGTCAGAGGGGCCACAGAGGAAGAAAACTGCTCAACTGCACACAGAAGGATCTATCTGTAAGATTTAAATCAGTCCAAAGCGGTGCCTTCAATGCCTACACAGTGCTCGAGGCGTGACAGGAGAATAGTGTTTAGAAATTGGCCTGAAGTTAAGAAGAACCAGGGGATCCAAAGTTTTCTTTCTCAAGAGAGGCTGCATCGTGGCATGTTTGAAGGAGGATGGAACGCATCCAGAGATGAGACACAGGTTTACAAGAAACGAGATAAAAGACCCAGCTGAGCTGAAAGCTGGTCACCGACCAGATCTATATGTTCTGCTTCACAGTCCTCAAACCCAAACAGATTGAGCTTCTGACAAAAGGGCTTTTCAGTCTCCACAACCAAAGACTGAACAATTTCCATGTCAGGCGTGTCCTCCGGGAACACAGGCTACCCGTCAATAGAGAAGGTCCAGCTGGGAAAGCAACAGAATGAAAGCTGCAGGGTTTTAGAGGAACTTTGTGCATCTTCCATTCCGCTTTTAGAGAAGAGCTCAAGATTTAGTTAAACCTTTTCTCATATGGATTTAATCATGGCTTCAATTTGGAACGGTTGTTTATTTTCCAGTTAAACTTTCCAACATTTCACTTAACAGACTTCCACACCTAATTTAAAGACTAGACTTTTCACCTGGTGTCCAATCCTATAGATACTGGAATCAGCTGATGGCTCTGCACTATTGTTCTTTTAAATGTGTGCTCTTCTCCTGCTGTGGGCCCACTCACCATTAGGTGTCATGGTAAAAAAAATATTTGGCTAAAGTATGTCAGCTTTGTGTGCAATAAGAGATCTATGTTGTTTTGTGAATGCCTGGAGGAAATGTGAGTTTCTTATTCCATTTTAATGGTGTGGGAGCATTTTAGAAGCTGTATGGCACTATTTGAGTTTTCTGGATGGATATTTTCATATTTTGCTCATGCTCCAAATGAAACACCTCAATTTTGATCCTGAATACATTGTCCTTGACACCAGTGCTGATATCTGTGTTTGGTTATAAAGAGGACTGGGGCACCTTCTTGGGAGAAAGTTCAAAGGAAAAGCTGGGGATGGTAATATAGTGGTTCGAGAGGTGGCTGGAGGACCCAGGTTCAAGTCTCCAGCCTGATCACAGAGGTGAACCACTCTGGGCCCCTGAGCAAAGCCATTAAGCCCCCCCCAAACTACCCCAAACATGGCAACCCACTGCTCTCTAGTAAATATGGGTAAAATGCAGGGGCTAATTTCCCTTAAGGACAAATTAGCCCCTGCTAATTTGTATTTCATAAAATAAAAACAAACAAAAACACAATTATTGAAGCACATAATAATACATGTTAGACATTTAAACAACAGTTCCAGACAGGCCTGAATACGAGTGAAAGCGCAGCCAATGTCCAAAGAAAATCTTTAAAAGAACTTCAGAAAACCGGGAGAACTATCCCTCAAGACCAAGATTGTAAAAAAAAAAGTTAGGCTGCTCGGAAGTAAAATATGAATAAATAAGGGATTGTTCAAGACTTCTGCTGTGTACCATACACACCTCATTCAGCAGACGCTCCGTGACTTCGCTAAGCGGATCATGGGAAAACTTGCAATCCATGTCTTGAGTACATTTTCGATATCTATGAAAGAACTTGCAAGGAAATGACTGTTCGTGTCAGTAAAGGAGATTTTAGATAGAAAACAGCAGGTAGATTCTAATAATTAGCAATGAAAATTGTTTCCAATTCAAAAATACACAGATTAATGCAGCTGAGTTAAAGGATATTGTGCATGTATGGACAGCTTTCCCCTTTAATGCAGGATCCTTGGACATAATATTTGCAGACTTCTTTGATCATATCGTTGTGCGGTTGAAGGTGCTTTAGCTGGCAGTCGTCAGCCTGCAAACAGGGAGGAGAAAATGAAGCAAGGTAAGAAGTCCGCAGAATGAAAAAAAAAAAGAAAAAATCTTGTACGTTTTGGTGTAATCTGCCTTGATGCATCGTCCCCAAAGGAAATGTCGGCAGAGTAACTGTCCGTCCACCAACATGGCGTTCTGCTCCATGAACCTGTCAGACATATTTACCCAAGTATCCTGAGAGGAAAGATGAGCAAAACAAAAGAAATTCAATTTAACATTTTTATTTGTATTTTTTTAAATGGTGAATTATGCCTCTTGACAGCAACAGTCAGGTTTAACTCACCTGCCTGATATCTCTACTGGTTCCCCCACCTCTCCTTGGCATCGGTCTTCCACCTTTATAATCACATCTCCCTCTGTTGTTGTTGTGCTGCTGCTGATGATTTTTCTCCTTCATCTTTCCCCGATGTTGTTGCTTGCGCACGTTAGAGTCATTTTTAGTTTGATTTTTCTGACCTTGGTGGAGCCTGGTTTTGGAGCCAGATTTGTGGCCGTTGTAATTTATCTTTTCCTTAGTTTGGCCTTTAAGTTTGTGCTCCCTTCCACTGTCATGCTTTTGGTCAAATTTGGCTTCAGTGTTATGGTTTTTGGAGGCATCAAAAGTTGTGTCAGCCTTTGGCTGGTAACATCTCCTCTGTGAAAAGAAAAACAGAACAGATCATAAATTTAAAAAAGAAATTTAAGCTTATAAATATTTAAGTTTTCTAAGGGCACCAATGCAACTTCTTAGTGTGCAGCCAAACAGTCTTTGGAGGATTTTTTTTACATCCTCCGAAGGGAGGCCTGGTAAAAAAAAAGGTTTGAGAACCGCTGGCATCCTCAGCTCCCGGGGAGCTATGCCGAGTTGTAACTGTTGTGACATATTTTAAGATAAGATTAATTAGTTGATGAATAAATAAGTAAATACTAGTTCATGCAAATGCATTTAAAGGCTATGGAGCATTTCATAACATGATTAAATAGTTAAGTGTATTTTAGAGTTTGTGATAAGTTTAATGCACAGATTCTGGTTTTGGTATGAAAACTTCATATCCCATGATTCATTGGACTTTTTGACATAGTTCAGTTAAACTGCAATAGTAAGCAGCATAGATCCAGCCTTGTTTATCATTTTGTTCAGTTTTCCTTACGCCTCTGCTTCGGATGCTGCTGCCCCAATAAATGGCTGCAAAGCAGATTAAAATTTTCACAAGAGACTTATAAAACTTCACCTGAAGGACCTCACATCCCTCATGAAGTATTGTCTGCTCTGTCCCTTCTTGTACACAGCTGCTGAGGTTTTTCCCCACACCCTGATTGACCGGGCAGTTCTCTATACTCAGTTTCTTGTCCACAACTGCAGAGTAATCAGAGTATTTCGGCAGATGACAGGACCCAGATTTGTATTGAGAAGAGAAATGGTGAGAGTACAGTCCCTTGTGGTGCTCCTGTGCTGCTGACCACCATCTCTGATACTCAACCTTCCAGTTTCACCAACTGTGGTCTGTTTGTTAGGAAGTCAATAATCCAGAGAGTTCTTGTGATATCCACCTGAATTTTCTAGAGCTTCTCACACAACAGTGCAGGCTGAATGGTTTTAAAGTCACAGGGGAAAAACTCAAATAACTTGATCCTCACTGTGCCTGCTTTGTCCAGATCAGAGGGGGTTCACAGAAGCAAGAAAATGATGGTTTGTTCAACACAAATCCCAGTAAGATGAGCAAACTGTAATGGGTCCTTGCTTGCTAACTTGCTGCTTAGAGATCAGATATCAGACTGTTCTTATGACACTAGTGACGGGAGATGTTAGGACAACTGGTCAGCATTCATCAAAAGGGTGGAGGAGATATTTTTTTATTTCGTCAGGCAGAAGCTGATTGAATAACGACTTCAACTCACCTTGTTGTAGGATCCAGGTTGTTCAGTCTGTGTTTTCCTCTTTCTGCCCCTTTTTCCATCATTAGTCTGGTTCCTGTAAAACAAAAACACGAGTTTACATGAAAAGGCTGAATACCAATCTAGACATAAATATTTTTCTCAAACAACCAAACATTTGTACCAGTTTATGACGTCTGAACGATCCTGACTCCTGACATCTTCACCGAAAACAGGCAGTCCCGTGAACAGGTTTGGAAAATCCATTTAAATATGACTTCTTATTTTGTCTTTTCTAAAGTTGAACGTCAAAAAACAAACTTTAGAACCTGCGTATGCACGCGACAGTGACGCTCGCGGTGTGTTAGCTGCTTCCTACTGCAGATGTACAGAGTCTTGTTTTGGTCAAATTGTCTACTTATTATAATCTGCAGATTTAAAATGTTTTAATGAACCGAAGTTCTCGTGTCTCATTTGGCAGATACATCACGCTGTCGTCAACTTCCGTGTTTGAGACATACGTCACCTGCGTGGACGCTACCAAATGCAGGCAGATGGGGGGGATTAAGTGGCCATGTTAAGACATGGGAAAGGTTTATTTAATTTTTATTCTATTATGTTCTTCTTCTTTTTTTCAATAATTGATACCTAAAGATTATTTTAAAAATAACAGATAAAAAAACAAAAACAACGTGGGTTCATAAATACGAATTATTTTTTCCTCACCCCTGTTCATTTGTGTTGCTGCTCTGACCTGTGATGAAGGAAAAGCAAAGTTGTTTTCTTTTGTTGTTGTTTTTAAGGTAAAGCAAATTAAGTTATCTTTTTTACACGAAAGCAATTCGATGTAGAAAGAACATATGAAGAGAAATACCAATAGTGAAACAAGAACAATCATATTAACACACAATGAAAAGAGTTTGTAAAAGTCATAATATATAAAATAATATAGAATGATTAGATTAAAATAATTAAAAGCAGTCTAGATAAGTTAAAAGATACAATAATTTCACGTATAGAGGCGTGACAATTTTTTTTTTAACCCTATCAAGCCAAATGTATCATATTTGATACAGTTTCAAAGACATTTTGCATCACATAGTAAAATCTGCTCAAAACCCTGTTGTAGGTCCTGTCACTATGTCTTTGATTGACCATGTGCCCTGGCTACTTGGCCACAAAGATATCCCTTTGGCTAAATGGTCAGCCTGAGTCACTCTCTTGGGAGGTTGTGGGTTCAATCCCTGCCCTGCCCCTCCTTGGCCCTGCCACATACTTGTCTTACCCCCCTAATGAATACCAGGAAGCATGACTACGCTACAATAATTTTGACATGTCACAAAATAATAAATAGTAATTATACCCCAGAAACGTTTAATTTTTTTTACACATTTTGTTAAAAGGGCAAATAAATATGGACTTTTTTCCCCAGTTTTTTGGGGTTGGGCTTTAAAGGGTTAACTGGTATTTAAAGTGTCTAAAACAGAACATGACTCCTCGTTATCTGATCATTAATCAATACAAGCCCCAGACACAAAAAGAACGCAGTGGAATCGGTGATATTCATTCAGCTGTTTGATTTTGTGGGAAAAAAATGGAGGTTTTTGCTAAACTATTAGAATAAATTGCTAAACATTTTGGCTATATAATATACATTAAAGATCTAAGTAAAATTGAAACTAATGGAAATATATTTCTCATATCAATTAGAGGGGAAAAAATATGAAATTACTCAGTTATTAGGAAAAGGAATAAAGCCAATCATAATATAAGACTTAGGACTTTGTTGCATCTCTTCTGTCTTTTATGACAGCTTGAATTGTTTTAAGTAAATACTTTATTGCTTCAAGTATAAACAAAAAGAACAAACGAAGAAAACACTGATGTTTTTCATTTATCAGGTTCTTTGACGGATCAGCTTTACACATGACAAGGCAAGTTTATTTGTATAGCACATTTTCAGGTTCAAGACAATTCAAAGTGCTTTACATAAAACATTAAAAGCAT
>JBBBVU010000019.1:1974188-1986290 GCA_037177055.1 Atherinosoma microstoma
TTAAAGTTAATGAATAATCGTGTTAAATGATCGAGATCTCAATTTCAATCAAAATAATCGTGATTATTATTTTTGCCATAATTGAGTAAGATGGGGACTTCTATTGAAAAAAGACTTGAAACCCACCCAATCTTTTTTAAAGGATACCAAATTTGAGTGGGACAGTTTTATTCCTTTTCATCCTCAGTGAACTATATTGTCAGAATGTCTCCCCTCATAAAATCAAGTTGAAGTAATAACTGCGGGCATGAATGTTTTCACTGTTTACCAGCAGCAGTAATGGCTTATGTCGTCAACCATGGGAGGCTGCTCCTGCAGCGCCTACATCAGCAGCGGGAGATGGACTTCCTGTGTGATATAACCATCATGGTGAAAGATGTTGAGTTCCGAGCTCACCGCAATATTCTAGCCGCCTTCAGCGAATATTTCTCTGCCCGGGCTGAGAAGGGCCAAGAGATCACAACTTTAGACCCTGACAAGGTCAGCCGATACTCTCTGGAGAAGCTTCTGGAGTTTATCTACACTGGACAGATGAATCTCAGCAGGTAAATAAAATAGACTTAATTGTAGGGTGTGGTTGGGTGTAGATATTCCCTCAGCTCATGGGAGATTTAAATGTTCTTTCTGATTTCAGTACCAGACAAGCTGCTGTGCGTCGAGCAGCTGTTTTCCTGGGAATGCCTGAGGCCACACAATATCTGGAAGAGATCCCTCACTGGTCTGAGCCCAGTGAAACGTCCCAGTCAGAGATGGATAAAGAAGGTGGTCTCTCGCCTCACAGTCCTGGCTCCGCTCACAGTCCCAGTTCCCCGCTTCCTTTGTCTATTGTCTCTGTCACAGGAGACTGGCATGAAGATGACGGGGATGGCAAAGATGAAAATCATCCAGAAGTGTCCAGAGATGTAGATTCAGAATGTGCAGACAGAAGCGATGAGGAATACACTCCCGCGAGGGGTGTTGGGAGAGGTAGGGGCAGGAAGAGGGGCAGGAAGCCAAAGGGTTTCAGTGGTGAGCAGGTGGAGCAAAGCAGCTTGACTGGTAGCACTCCCAAAATCCAGAGCTACAGGGGGAGGAGGAGAGGCAGGGGGAGAGGAAGGGGGAGTGGAAGGGGAAGAGCAGCACCTGAAAGCAAAGATCTACATGCAGACGATTCCGACACAAGTCTGAAGGACTTCGGAGACACCTCTGCAGACTGGAGCCCCTCGCAGGACGAAGAGTCTCAGATCAAGAAACCTCGACTGAGCACTGGGGAATGGAGGAGAGGACGGGGCCGTGGGAGGAGGAGAGGCAGGGGGAGAGGCGCGGGCCGTGGGAGGAGGAGAATTGAAGAAGAAGAAGAGAGCGAAGAGGTGGAAAGAAATGATGAGGGAGTAGAAGCAGGGGAAGAGAATCCGCCAGATATAGGTGAGCTGACGTGCACCGAGTGCAGCAAAGTCTTCAAAGACGTGAGCAGCCTGCGTCGGCACGAGAAAATCCACAAGGGGCTGAAGCCATTTTCCTGCATCTTCTGCTCGAAGACCTTTAGACAAGCCACCCAGCTGAAAACACACCTGCGCATACACACAGGTGAGCCCTGCAGGATCAGGAAATCTCCTTCGGTGATGATGTGAAATGTCTGAGGGTAGTTTTTCTATGAAAAACAACATGATGCAGCATGAGGGCTGAAAATGATTATTGTTCTGACAGTCATAGTTTTAAAAAAAAGAAAACGGGGACATCAAAGTTTCCATGAACAACACATGCGTCTCAGTCCAGCCATGTTGTTCCCCATGTATCCTGTCACATGATCTCCGGTGAGGATGTATACCAGCTGCAGCAGACAAACCAGTATTGTTTTCACTTTGTGTGTGTGTGTGTGTCCAGTGAATGCCAGCAGGAATTCAATGTGCAGTGCTGGATTAAAGCTGGTTGAGATATTTATAACATCAACCAGTCACACAGGGATCACATAGTTATGTAATCATTTCTTAATCAATTTAATTGTGGGTTTAAAGAGAGCAATTAATGTTTAGCATAAAGGTTTTTCTTTAAAAATCTTTTTATACGTGTGGAGGCAGTGTGGTGATGTAGTTTACACATAGAAATCCTTTTGTATTTATAGTACTGTGACAGGTCATTATCCACTCCTCATTTCATTACTTCCAGGATAACAGGAAGTAGGTGCAGCAACATATTAAAACTTGTAAACAAATGGAAATTGAGTAGATAAGACAAAACAGAGTTTGTACAATTCTATGACCTTGAAAGTCAATATTTAGTATGAGCAGCTTTATTCTTCAGCACCGTTTGACCCCTCTTAGACAAGCTTTCTTGGCATTTCTTCCTCGGGAATAGATCTCCTGACTTCTTGAAGGACTTTCCAAAGCTCTTTTTTCAATGTTGGCTTCCTTTTGTTCTGTTTACTGTCAAGATGATCCCTCATTGCTTCAATTAATGTTGAGGTCCAAAGTCTGGGGAGGATTCATCTCTCCATCAGACCTGTTGTCCCTTATTTTCAGTCCAGCTCATTGAGCATACCTCAGCCTTTTCTCCCGTTTCCCTTCCTCATAAATAGCTTTTTGACAGCCACTCTTTCATGGAAACCATTTCTGATGAGGCTTCAGTAAGCAGTAGATGGATAAACTGAAGGTCCAGATGCATCTCTCGAGTTCCGTGTCAAGTCTTTGCTTGGTTTTTCCCAATTAGTTAAGGACAGAACTTTCAGATTATGTTCATCTTGTACATTGTTTTTAGGCCTGACACTTATTTTGTCCTCCACTTGTTCGGTTTCCTCAAATGTTTTGGAGATACTGCACAGCATCCAGAATTAGTCTGTCAAACTGCTTTATTTAAGCATTTTTTATCGATGTAACTAAAGAAATTAAAACAATTTTCATTTTTTGTGACAGGATGCTGGTAGCAGAGTACTTAAATATTTTTTTATCATGTGTCGAAACCAAGGGGCAACGTCCGGCTTAGAAATGAGAAGCCTATGCGGAAGTGCCAAAAATTGCAGTTCCTCCCTCCTCCACTAGGTGCTGGCTGCAAAACTGAGCAGATCCCCGTAGACTCCCATGTTAAAAAGGCCAACTTCACAGCAGAAATAAACATGTTTACAGCCTGGTTCAAAAAAACATTTTAGGTTTAATAGTTCAAGTTTACCTTTGTGACAACTGTGGGGGGAGTGAAAAAATGTTGTCGTTGACAGGTGGCAGATATCCGGGAAAACGAGGGACAGAGTAATACAACCTCTGTTTTTAGCCGACTAACAGCACGCCTTAGCTTTAGCCCGCCTACCTCCGTTAGCTGGTTAGCTCCCGTTAGCTCCGGGTTAACTTTGTTAGCTCGTAGATCAGAGTTTGAAGAGTGTCAATCATCCCTCCCCACGCTCACAGCCCCCCCTCTCAGCGCCTCCTCATTGCCCATTTTTGGGTTTTCCGTGAGTCACGAGACTCGTTACGTTGCTAAGATGGTGACGATGGGAACCTCCCAATGAGCTTCTTTTCAGCTCTTCAGAAGCCTACGGGTCATTTCGTCCATAAATTTACAGTCAATGGTCGAAACAAACACTGGTTCATCCCTTGAATTAATGGCCTTTTTTATGCTTGAATGATTCATAGCTCAGTGTTAAGTGGCTGAAAATGATCTTATAGAAGTACTCGTATAAAATTGTCAGCCAATGTCCAAATATAATTGAAAGACAGTCAGAAAGCCTGGACAACTTTTGAAAGTGCAGAGAGAGATTAAAAGTACAAAAACCAAAAGGAAAATAACACATACACCCACTAAAATGATTTAAATGAAGAATACGGATAAAAGCAAAATACTAAAAGTGTTAAATGTGTTTGAAAGCTAAGGAGAAAAATAAATTAAAAAGCTGTGTTTTAATACTGTTAATAAGGTGCATTTAATTGACACTTTAAAGCTGTTCCAAAGTTTTGGAGCTGCTACAGTAAAAGCACAACATAGAGCTTTTCAGGCTGTCTGCTGCAAACAAAAAACTTTCAGTTTGCAACGTTTTACGAATGAAATGGAGCTTAGTTGATGGCTGTGTCTTTGAGTTGATGAGCTTCCTTTACCTCCAAAGCTTTTTGAGTCTGTTTTTCATGTTTAAAACGGTTTTCTAAGGATCTTGATGTAAGGAATCTAATGTCATCATATTGTAAGAAGTCTTGAATGTAACCAGAAGACACTGGTTTCAGACTGTCAGCTCGACTTTGATCACAGTTTTTTTAGACTCAACTTTCTGTATGACGTATCTGTGGTGTCTTTTCCAGGCGAAAAGCCGTTCAATTGCACTGACTGTGACAAGTGTTTCGCTCAGAAGTGTCAGCTGGTCGCTCACCGTCGAATGCACCATGGAGAGGAGAAGCCTTACACCTGCGACCGCTGCGGGTTCAAGTTTGCCACCTCGTCCAACTTCAAAATACACATCAGGTATGTAGCTGAGGAGGTTTTCAGGAGCCCCAGTGTGGAATCCAATAACTGCATAAAAACAAGAGGAGGATGCACATCATCCCTTCATATACTGTATATAAAATAAAAAAAACACGCCCATCCCACAAACTCCATACCAGAAATGCTCATATATGATCCACATCAGAGTTGCTGATGTCCAGGAAAGGAAAGAATATTCTTATTTATGATGTTTAACAGTTGCATCATGGAAACTCTCTTTATGGCTACGTTTGTGTTTTTATCCTTTCTTCTTCGTCGTTTCTTTTCATTTTAAGCATTTACCTGCTTGTTGTAGTGTCTCACAGGGTTTCTGGTTCCTACAGATTGCACAGTGGGGAGAAACCGTACGTCTGTGACGTCTGCGGGCAGGCCTTTGCTCAGTCCAGCACTTTGACATATCACAAGCGACGGCACACCGGAGAGAAACCGTACCAGTGCGATCTGTGCGGCATGTCGTTCTCTGTTTCCTCTTCTCTGATTGCACATGCACGAAAACACACAGGTGAGTGCCGGGTTTATACATCTGGACCTGACAGTGACATCTGGTCTGTGTGAGCAGAAAGAAAAGATTTACTGCCCAAAACCTGTCACCTGCTTGGTTGTTTAAAGCACTTAGTGTGTGTTTCAGGTGAGACTCCGTACAAATGTTCACAACCGGACTGTGAGGCGAAATTTGTCACATCTTCTGAACTGAAGAAACACATGCGGCGACTTCACCCAGGTGAGTTTCCAAAGACTTTTCTTTATGGATAGTGAAACTTGAAATAAAAGATGTTTGAGTCAGGAAATGTTGTATCACATGTTGTCCTGTGTGTGTGACTCTGATATGAAGATGTTCAGGTAAAAATTTGTGCCCTGATGAGGTGAAAACCCCTCTAATAGGAAATGTTGACTTGGTTTTTGCTGTCCAGAGTTTATTTTGACTTCATTGATGATAAATGAGGATAAGATGTTATTAAATGTTAAATTGAGAAATGTACCATTGGCTCAGGCAGGAAACAAATTAAGAGGGACTGTAGAAACAAGTCATCAGCTTCTTTGCAGGGATATTTTAATAAAGTGGGCATGAAACATATTCCTGAATTCCCTCTGAATGGTTGGAAAGCTCACAATTGAATAAAAGGGGGCATTGAACTGGTATTTTTGTATTTTGTAAAACTGAAAATCCAACATGTACATGAATTTCATTGGCCAGTTTTGCTGAGATTAAAGTGTGCTCTGTCTTTGAACACGTTTGTGAATCTGATGGAGGGTTCATTAAGGACAAATTTAAGAATATTGGTAAGAAGATGTTGGTGAATGAGACCCATGGTTCTGTTGGTCCGTGTCCTACAGATGGAAACTCTGGTGTGCAGTGCCTGCTGTGTGGAAACAGATTCGCCAGTGTGAAGAACATGATCAAACACCAGGAGAAGGCTCATGCTGATGAAGTTCGGCAGCACAAGGAGAGGGCCCGAGCTGGTGAGCTGATAAGATAAGACTTTAACATTTTCAATGTGTCATTTCTTTTTTTGTTGTCGCACATTTTTAGTTCAAGAAAAACTATTTAAAAATGCTGGAGGCACTGGAGCTCAAAATCTTTGACCTATAACTATCTAGGTAGTTTTCAATGATAATAATGTATACTTTATTTATCCCGCTTGGGAAATGCTTCCTTTACATTTGACCCATTGTAGTTACACTGGGAGCAGTGAGTTGCCACATTACGGTGCCTGAGCAATTGGGGATCAAGGACTTTGCTCCGGGGCCCACAGTGATTCACCTTTCTTTTTTTTTTTGCCAGTCTGGGGACTTGAACCTAAGTCCTCCAATCCCAAGTCCATCCCTCTATGCACTAGAGGCCTTTTTCCACCAATGGGTCCAGGTCGGTACAGGATGGTTCGGTCTGTTAAATCCTAATCTCCGTTGCGTTTCCACAGCCAAGTTGCCTGGCAGCATACTGACCCGGACATGTTGGTGGAAACGGGGCTTAGGACACCACTCCCCTTTGTTTTTCTACGTTTGATATTAGTTTCCTTTCGACAACTTCGGACTGCGTGGTTTTGTTTTTGTTCCCGTGAGATGTGAATTTCCAGGTTACATTTTGGTTTTTGAAGTATTTTCATCCTGTTCAAAAAAGCAGGATAATATCAAGTTAGTGAATGTTGCTGAATATTTATCAGCTTACTAATTTAATAGAAGCACGATGCTGGTTCTGCAACAAGTACAGGGGAATTTGTCGGCTCAACGGTTACATTAACGTGCATGTCGGAGGTAGTCGAGCTTTTCAAACCTGCTCCTGTGAATTTTCACTTGTAGAATGAACACAGAGTAATTGCAGTTTGATTTATCCAATATTTCTTACACACAAAAATCATAAACTTAAGTTCATTTTAGAGAATCTTATAAAGATTTATGAATGGAGCCAAACACAGCTTATAGTGCTGCCTGCTTAGCCTCATTACCACCCCAGCATTCACCTAACAGAGGGATAATAATCTTTGCTCTTCATTTGTTAATTTCTCTGTAGGTGCATGCCTGTAACACAAGGTCAAAGAACAACGACAAACACTTGTGTACGTCTATCTTGAATTAAAAGTTTAAGATATTCTTTGTGTTTCTTTGCAGTCGTCCTTCTTGCTTCCAGCCATCCTGTAGCCTTTGTCCAGAGTAAACTCTCCCAGGAAACCAAAGGTTTAGTTTCCATCCCCGAAGGTGAACCACCCAACGCTGAACCAGCCACTCCCAACCCCAAGGCCACAGCACCATCCACGGCCTCCTCCGACCCAGACGCCACCACCACCAGCGGCACTACCATCATCCAGGACTTCAAGTCGGAGCCCAGCCATCACCCTCTCTCCACCACCGAACAGGTGACTTTTGAAACTGACCAAGAGCAGACCATCAACTCCGACACCCTCCACGCTCTGGTGGAGCAGCTGCGGCCCCAGGCCTCGCCGGCCCAGGGCCTGGAGCAGATCGTCATCATCAGGACAGTGGACACTGCAGAGACCAACGCCCCTCAGCAGTGAGCCCAGAGGTCACTCTGCTGGAAGATCTTCATTTTTTAACTTGTGTGTCAGCTTCTGTTTTGTATAAAGTCAGTACTCACATTCAGGCTACAGTTAAGTACACTTTGATCAATGTTTGGAAATATCTAATCTTAAAGTGTAACAATAACTCATTACAACATGGGTTGTTTTTTCATAGTTTTCTGTCAGTGGGACCTAAACAAAAAAAAAAAGCTGGAAACAAGCAGTTTGTTTGGAATTAATAGAAAAGTGACAAACCTTGCATTGTTTTAATATTTAGTGTAGTTAGTAGGAGAGATTACAGTCACAATGAGGTGATGTTTTTCTTTAATCATATAGTAAGTATTCCACATGTAATGGTGCTTTCATAGATAACCTGTCAATGTATTAGAGGCTATGTTTTATAAAATCTGATGTTTTAGTGTTCGAGTCTGAAAACTGCTGAACATGAATCACTTGTTAGCCTGGAAGAAACTTCATTTCATGCTTTTTTTATTTTCATGCTTTCTTTTTAGAAAAAAATGGAATGAAACATCTGCATTACTTGTGTGGACTTAAAGATGACATAACACAAATTCTTCATTGTGTAAAAACAGACCAGGAAAATAAAATTTAAGATGGAAAGGGGCAAAAACATCAATATTTGTCTTTTTCTGTTTCCTTTTTGCATATGAAATCCATACTTTACGTGGTAGCATAGCTTCATGATATGAACATGTTCTATTGAAGATTTGAACCTGCTGAGTAGGAAAATGGATAACAAATCAAGTGTTTGATTTCTTTTCTTATTTTCTTCTCTTTTTACAAGCTGCTTCCGTTGTGTAACTAGGTATGTCTGTTGCATTTTAAAGGCGCAGCTATGCTTTTTAGTTCTGAAAGCATTATCCATCTTTCCACTACAATTGGATTTCTCATGGTGATATAAGCAGGCAATGGTTGAAGTTGGTGCTTAAAGATTAAGGTAAGGCAAGTTTATTGGTATAGTCAAAAACAGGGCGATTCAGAGAGCTTTACATTGAAACCTCATACAGCAGAAAATAAGTGCACAATGTGTCTTTATGTGAAGAAAAAGTTTTAATTAAAAAAAACATTCTTAGTTTTAAAACAAAATTACTGATTGATTAAAAGTGGTTTGACTTATACAAATCCTAATTTACATGAGCAGGATAAGAATAAGTTTACAGTATGTTTTGGGCAATTGGAAAAGAAAATTTTTGAAGTTCTGTTTCAGCATTGTAATAGGATTTTGCTTTATTTTCAAATTTTCGTTCAGTTTTAGATTTTTTTTAAAAACAAGCTCTGCAATTTAACAAAGAAGTCATCTTGAAATATAGAAAGTATACAATGATTAAAAACAATAGATCATCGGTTTAAATGTTTAGTTTATATAATATACTGTTGAAAGCAAGCCAATGTACGTCCTTAAAGGATGGTCGTCCTCTTTCGTTGCCCTAGCAACTACCCTAGCAACTGCCCTGTGTCCCTAATAATGGCCGACAAAAGTATATCTGATTGTTACGAGACTGTCTGCTCAGCACATGGGATAAAAATAAACCCAAACATTTTAAATGTTTTAGAGAAAACAACGGTATCAGGGTGAGTCTTTAACTTTGAACTTAAACAAGTCAAAGCTAAGATTTTAGCGATATGATTAGCAGATTTGCTTCCAGAGCTAGTTTTAATTCCGGGTACTTTTTTTTTTTTTTTCCATAAAAAATTAAACAGCGAAACATTTTCTCAACTCTATACATGATTTTTGTACTTATTTTGGGTAAAGTCTTGAAAAGTCATGTGTAAAAAATAAAATAATTTAATGAATGAATGAAGCCAGATAAAGGTTGTGTAATTCGAGCCATTATTCGTGTAACTGTTTCACTGCAGCTGAAATTATGTCATAGATATTTTCATTATAATACATTATTTTCATTTCTGTGATGCTGACTGTTTAAAACAGCATTAAATACATGTTATGCTGTTTGTGTGGCAGGAGTTTTACCTTAAATCTGACAGGAAACAATAGACTGAAACACATTCAAAGACTCAGGGATGCAGACGTCCTCCCACTTTCAAAATGTTTACAAAACTATGAGCACGTGACAGGTAAGCCATTATATTCAGGTGAACATAACATATTTTTAACTGTTTTAACCTTATTTTTTGTATAAATAGATCTATATATGGGATACAACAACATAAGTGATGAAGGGGCTGGACATCTTGCTGACCTTTTACAGGTAGATGAATATAGAAATGTAATATGCTGCAGATCAGGGCTACTCAGTTCAGTCCTACAAGGACCGCTGTCCTGCACAATGTTTACCTCCTCCAGTGCACCTGTCCCAAATTAAATGGATCCAACAGCCTATGAAGTTCTGCACAATGACTCGTCAATTTGAGTCAGGTGTGTTGGAGCAGGGACACATGGAAAACCTGTAGGACTACAGCCCCCATAGGACAGATTTGAGTAACCCTGCTGTAGATCATAATGAGACAGTTTATTGCTCATGTTGCATTTTGATAATAACTATTTGGTGTATTTCTAGTATTTATTTTTCTATACTATAACTATATTTATTTATGTGCTTTCAAGCAGCCCGAGAATTCAGCTCTGCGTGTCTTGGACTTGATGTTTAATGATATTCAGACCAAAGGACCAGAAGTCCTTGCCAGCAGCCTGCAGGTTTGTTTCACAAGCAACAGCAAAAACTTTCTGCTAGTAGGTGTCCTGCTGCTGCTATTCTGGCTTGAACTGAAGAACATATTACTCTTTTCTTTCTAATCAGACCTGCTTTCAGTGACTTTTGTTTCAACAAGGAAATAAAGTTTATTGTTGCCGAAGGCACTTTAAGATTTTAAACATATAAAAAATTACGAGAGATCTCTCTCTTTCCCTCTCTGCAGTGTAACAGCAGGCTGCTCTCTCTAAGACTGTCAGGTAACAAGATTGGAAACAGAGGAGCCATGTACCTGGCCAGCATGCTGCAGGTGAACAACACACTTCAGGAGCTGGAGCTGTCTGACTGCGACCTGGTAAACACACACATACTAAGCATAAACCCGACTGAAAAGGTTTTAGGTTGTTCATGGGAGCAGCTGTCCTGTGTTCCCAGCAGCCATGTAGTTTCTCTAAGCTTTCCTCTGCCGCTGCAGGCTACTCCGGGTATGATAGCTCTCAGCATCATGTTGAAAAACAACACGGCTCTTCGTTCTGTGGATGTCAGCCGGCCGCTTCTCTTCAGCCACCAGGTTGAAACACAGTATTATAAAGTCTGTTCCTCACGTCAGGATGAGATTTGGTTTTTTTTAGAGCAAAGTGCGGCTTGAATTTGATTTAAATCAGGAGGAATGGGCGGTGCACTTCTCTGACATGCTGGCAGTAAACTGCAGTCTGGTGGAGCTCCACCTGGGGAAGACTGGGTTGACTGACACTGGGATGGAGAGGCTGAGTGAAGGCCTGAAGCTGAACCACCACCTGCGCTACCTGGACCTGCGCTGGTATGAACAAAAACTCAAAAGGCTTCAATCCTACAAACATAGCAGCACTATTTTACTTAGATCTGTCTGGCTGTTGTCTTATCTCTGCAGCAACCGTGTGTCCTGTGATGGTGCACAGCACCTTGCTAAGGTCCTGACACAAAACACGACCTTGGAGATCATAAATCTGTCATCCAATCGGATCGAAGATGAAGGTGCCGTGTATCTAAGCAAAGCCATTGCCAGGCCAGGCTGTATCTTGAGAGAGTGAGTCCAGTATCCATATTCCTTATTCATCATTCCTGTAACTTTTCTGTTTGATCAAAACACTTGAGCAAATATGTTTTTGATTGGAAAAAAAAAAGGCATTAATCTGAAAATCCTTGAAACCTGCATCTCCCTAAGACCCCCCATAACTTCAATCTGGACAGAGGTTGGAAACTGTGTGTTCATCCTCATTTGTACTTAAAGAACTTCAAGACCTGCAGATATTAAAGGTCCCAAGATATGAAGAAAGAAAGTATATTATTTTTATATAAATGTTTTTTGAACAGCATTTTAAAGGGGTTTTATGTCACAATAACAAGAAGGTACACACTTTTTTTTAATGACTCTTAAGTCCAGCTTGTCACTTATTTTCAAAGGTACCCAGAGGAGAAAGTCACATACTTGTGAAGCTTGGAAACCAGTTTTACGCTCATTATTAAGACTGGTCAAACTGAAAATGAAGTATCCAATCTTTTTAGAGGTGTGCAGTGAAGAAAGTATCATGATTTTGCTCTTTTGAGTTTTGAAGAGAAGAAAACTTTTGATTTACTTCAGGACTTCAAGGTACAACGTGTAACAAAATCCAAGGTCAATTTAACATATCATTACAAAGTGTGATTCTTTTGGTATCTAATCACTTTACTAAAATAACTCTTGTTTTTATTCTATTACAATGAGCCATTTATATCTACTTGTTGTGGATCCACATTCATGACAGCTGTCATATTTGTGCCATCGTTTTTACTACTTTGGGATAAATAATGTCTTAAAAGGAACAAAGAAGAAGACAGTACACAATGTTGGAGTATTTACCTGTAGTGCAGTCATCGCTGCACCTGAGATAGATAGATAGATAGATAGATAGATAGATAGATAGATAGATAGATAGATAGATAGATAGATAGATAGATAG
>JBBBVU010000019.1:1986390-2027299 GCA_037177055.1 Atherinosoma microstoma
AGATAGATAGATAGATAGATAGATAGATAGATAGATAGATTGATTGATTGATTGATTGATTGATTGATTGATTGATTCAGTCCCAAGATATTTAAAAACCTGAACCTGCTCCACCTGTTTGACCCCGGATGCTGAGGGGTGTGAACAGAGGTGATGGAGAATTGCCCCTGCCCCCATAGCACAGTTCCTTGGTCTTGGCAATGTAGCGCTCCAGAGACAGGTCAGAAAAAGACGCCCCTGAATCCACTCACAAATTAAAACACATATCTGTCTTTATATTTGGCCACTGATGACCACCGTCCATTCACAACTGTGCTTGGCATTGGGAGTCATTTCTATGCCCATCTTTACCACTAGATCTTAGTAATTCTTATATACTGTACCTTTAAAGATGGGTCGATAAAGTCATTTATCTTTACCATAAGTATTATTTTAGGGTGTGAGAAGGAGAGCAGAAATTGTAATATTTTGACCAAACAGGAGACAAAGTTGTCCACTTATTAAAGGGGAAATTTGGAGGTCTGGAGAGCTCATAGTGTACATTTTTTCCACAAGAAAGCAGCAAACGGAAGAATAAAGAAAAGTGTATATTTTTAGCTGCATCTGGGAAAGATTTGATGCTTTTAACCATCTGATGATCCATCTGATTTATCTTATGACCTCTTAAAGAATTGTGAAATCATTACACTGTTATACATCACTGCCATTTACACTCCGTCTCTTTGTGCCAGGTTGTCTGTCAACAGCAACAACATCAGGTCAGAAGGTCTTTTGTCCTTGGCTCAGGCTATGAAAAAGAACAACACTCTAACACACATCTACATTTGGGGAAACCACCTGGAGGAGCCAGTCTGCCAGGTAAAACACACTCTGGAGGACTGGATTTTCATTTCTGTCACATGTTCATATTTACATCGGTTACTTTCTTCAGGCTTTCAGAGACCTGATATCCAGCGGCCGCCTGCCACCTGAGCAGACAGATGTCAGCGCGTACGAGGTGGACGGTCAGGTGTTTCTTGCTGAAGTCCTCCAGAGTTTGAGGAAACACATTTACTGTACAGACCGTAACAGGTCAGACACGTGCTCAGACTTTGACGCCACTCGACCCTCTGCAGCCGACATCTCCAATGATGTCGCTCTTAGCCCAGAAGCTACCTCATGAGCTCAGCTCATGAGCAGGAAAGCCAGTTTCCTCACATTCAACGACAGAAATGCATGTAAAATAATAAACACCATTAAATAGCTTAAAATAAACCAATGTGATGTTTTTTAATAAAAGATGCAACCTGAAATTCATTACAATTACATTTAAAAGTGCTGTGCATTGATTTAAAAGTGCATAAAATTAACTGAAAAGTCCATCAGTGCAGAAACTAAAAATAATGTTGTTATCTTCAGATTATGAGTTGGTTTTATTTAATCTTGATGTAACAATAACTGATTTTCTCATATTAATGGACTTATTTGTCTCAAAAATCTGTCTTTTGTTTTCTTAAGAGAAATTAAAATGACCAGTTAAGCACAAATTATAATCAGGATGATTATATGGAGTGTCAGGTTCATTTGATCACACCTGATTTCAGATCCAAAATCAATGTTATGACTGCTGATGTGATCCATAACTGTGTATTAGTCGTGTTTGCCAGATTCCTGTAACTCACTTGAAACAACAGCAGCTCTGAAGCTGTTCTTCCAAGCACACAGTGTTTAGTTGCTTATCAAACGTAAGATTTTTTCTTTGTTTTCAGCACCTTGAGGACTTTGTATTGATCATGTTGACCTACAACACAAATCCAGCACAACTATTTGTTCTCCTATCCTACCAATACCTGAAGGTTGCGTATAATTTAATAAGCATCCATTAACATGCAACAACATACAGACGTATCATTTTCAGGGTCGCTGAGGGGCAGGAGGCTGGACATGTGTTTTTTACACGTATCGCCATCTCTGATTGTTTTTTTTTTTTTTTAATGTACAAGCACAAATCAAATCTAAACTTGAACTGCTAACCGCTCACAGAGTGGATGCACGCAACAAAAACAACTTTTTTCCTTTAGGTATTCATGGGGCATGTAAAATGCAGACTAAATGTTTGTACTTGGACAATTTCACACCTTCAGAATAAAATTGCATGTGTAAATTTAATCTATACTTGCCAACATATAGACTAGACTGTATTTAAACACCTTCAAATATGGTGACAAATATTAAGAGGTATAAAATATATGTCAAAGTTACAAAACTCATGTCTCTTTTAGGTCCACGTTAACCCGGCATCAGCAGTCACTGTTAGTATCTTAGCAAAAGTTAATTCTGTATTTCACTATTATTCTGTTAAGAAGATGTAGGAATAAATGGTTTGTCATGGGCTTGAGGTAAAAAAGGTGTTTTTCATGATTTTCTAACTTTTTGTAGACAACAAGAGATGCTTCAGCTGTTAGCTGAAGCATGAAAGCTCTCTTCCGATGGTATAATATGGCAATAAAATCAAAGAAAAACTAAAATACTGTATAAAATTACTGATCTTTTAAAACCAAAAATATTGATAACCTCCCTCTACAAGAGCAGTGGTAGATATTTCAGACAAATATACAAATAATCGGATTATTTTATGATATAAAATGAGTGATATACGAGAAGAATCATCTTGTACTGCACATAGAAATGATTGTTTGCAAGGAAATATTTTACTCTTGAAATCTCCAAGCTGAAGTGAATCCGTGCAGCCCTGAGGATTTCTTGTCCTACTCCTCAGACTGACTCTCCTCAGGTCTTTCCTGGTTTTTCATCTTACATGCCAAGTCTGTAAGATCTGGATCCCACTCCAACCGGATGCTTCTGTTCTTCATGCTGTAGTTCAGCTGCCGTCTCTCCTGGGATCCGACGGTCCACCGCTGCATGGCCAGCCGAGCCAGCGCTGGCATCCGAGGCAGAGCGTGGAGCAGGGCAGGCAGCCAGACCGAGCAGGGAGCAGAAGTGTTGGGCCTCAGGCTGAGGTCCAGATCCTCCAGCGAGCCCAGACCTCCTGCCGTGAACAGAGCCGACCAGCCGTCGTCATCCACTGATCCGTTGTAGGACAAGTCCAACGCTTGGAGAGAGGACAGACAGCCGCGTCTGCACACTGCAGCTGCACGGAGACACACGATAAGCATTGATCACTACTACTGGGAGTCAGTTTGAACTTCAGTTCACAGTTTCTACACGTTTCTTCCTTTACAGATCCAACATGGTAGATCAGGTATTCTGATAGAAATATTACTGACTAACTTCTGTTGTTTATTCTTGTTTCACTATATATTTTGAAATTTGATGCTTTATTTAATCTGTTTTATTAATTTTATCTATTTATTTACAAAAAAAAACAAATACTTAAATGCAAACGGAGCAAAAAGAAGAAACATATAATTTTACCTCTCTCAAAAAACGTTTTCTTTTGTATTTTTCTGGGTTTTGTATTTTACTTTTTTTACAATAATTAAGAGCAAGAAAGACAAGAAAAATCAAACATGTGTTTAGTAATCTGTATCATTAAAAGTTTGCAATATTTGCTTTCAAAATCATTTTTCAAACTTTTTTATTTCAATCAACAAGTTAATTATTAGAGTTATTGTAGCAGCTTGAAGTTTCAAAGTTAATACATTATCTTTATTGTTCACAAATAACATCGAAATGACTTCAAACTAATTGTGAAACAAAAAATGGCATTAGTTACCCGATTAGTTCTATCGTGATACTTCTGGCGAGTGTGATTGTTACCTAGGTGATGCAGATCGTCAGTAGTGAGGTCACAGCTGCTGAGGCGGAGCTCCGTGATGATGGACGGCTGCAGAGCGTCCAGCAGGAGCGCCAAGCGACCGCCAACCACTTTACACCAGGAAACATCCACACTGCGCAGGTACGGCACTGCCAGAGCTGACACACACACACACACGGAAATACTATCTGCTCTGCACCATTATCACCTTCAAATCTCTCATCATATTATATATTTTATATATATATATATATACACACACACTTAGTGACATACGCACAAATTCGTATCTGAAAATTTTTTGTGCATACGACGTTTTCAGGATCTGATCGTATTTCAGTAGGAAATCCATGCAAGTCTTTGTACATGAGGCCCCTGGACTACACACGGGGAAGCGATAAATTAACTTCCTTTGATGTTCCCTTTCGATTTTGACACTCAATAGTCTTGAATTTACACAAAAAGTTATAAAACATACTGAGGGAAAAATAAAAAGCACGACGGCCTCTTAAAACTAAATGCTTATGTATACTTTCTTCAAATTATCTTCATCACTGGAGTGTATGTTTTTTACCCAGGGCAGTGAAAGACTCCTCATTCAGGCTGCAGCTGTTGAGTGGCATCCGCCTCATTTGTGTCAGTGGGAGGGCAGAAACCAGAGGGTGGACTACGCCTCCCACCTCCTTACTGGACGATACATTTACTTCCGTCAACAGCGTCAGAGAGGGGAGCACCTGGACTGGAGACAAAAAGTCACATGACTGCTGCAAATATCAGCTGTTTCCATTCAGTCTGTCCGGGATGCACAGAGACTCACTCAGTGCCTCTAGGTCAGCCTGCGTGAGGCAACAGAGGTGAAGGTCGAGGATCTCCAGGTGTGTGATATGAGCCAGGTGAAAGGTGAGGCAGTTTAGTCCTCCAGCCAGACATTTGTTACAGGACAGGTCCAACTCTCGTAGGGAGGGGAGGCAGCGAAGTGAGCCACCTGCAGGACAGCAGAGAGAAGAAAGCACATGCATCTCAAGGTTCCTGGTTTTCCTGGACTTTTTCATTTTACTTCATCTCTGGTCAAGCCTCCTCTATAAGTCCTTCATCATACGTAGGATGAAGCACATGTATGATATATGCAATTTGCAAGAAAAGAAACTAAATAAATTGAAATTAATTTTTTTTAATTAATTTTTTTTAATGATTCTAACGTGATTTTTGCTATTTATTTCTGCTTTTTACTACTTTCTTTGCATTCTGTGTAATGCTTTTAATGTTTTATGTAAAGCACTTTGAATTGTCTTGAACAGGAAATGTACTATACAAATACACTTGCCTTGCAAAGCAACAATTGTGTGGAATATCTGCCACATTCATGAGCAACAACACCAATATGAGAATTACAGCACGCTCTCTTTCAATTACACATCAAGACTAATTTAAATAATCATCCAGTCTTTACCAGATTAGATTACACTGAGTTAAGAAAAACTAAGCCAAACTCTCTACGACAAAACAATCTTCCTCTGTAATCCTACCGAGTGCATTGAGGCAGTCTGCCGTCAGGCCACAGGCCTGTAATCGAAGCACTGTGAGGGAGGTGGCGTGAGAGAGGGATGCGGCCAGCTCACTGAAGCCACCAGTGTCCACTTCCTGTGTGAGCTGAGGGTTGTGGGAGATGTCCAGCACACTGAGTCTGGGGAGAACAGCCACGATTCCTCCTGAGAGAAATCCATCAGAGATGTAATAAAAGTGTCATAAAACATCATGTGGAAAGCTATAAAGTCAGTACCGAGTGCAGCAGCATCTGGTGGAGTTAGCTGACAGGCCACCAGGTAGAGCTCTCTGAGTGATGGGGGAAGCTTTCCCAGCAAGCCTTGCAAAGAACCGCCCCCGACGCCACGGTTCCAAGATAAATCAAGTATCTCCAAAAGAGGGACACAGCTGAGAGCTTCACCTACACAAATACACAAAACAAATGTGACTGACCACACAGACTCCTGCTTCAAAAATAGTTCAGTCTTTACATGAACTCCTGAAGTTTGTCTCACTAAACATGCTCGCACCAAAACCTTGTAGAGGCTGTCGTCGCTCACTGGAGTGACACGTAAGATAGTTATGTTTCTATGACTGACAAAAAGCACTTATTTTATAAGGAATTAAACACAAAGCAAAATAAGAATTTGTGCAAATGTAGGCTTGTTCTGATTTTAACTGTTTCCTCCTATAGAGAAACAACTCAATAACAGACAGATGAACTACTGCCCTGAAGCCTCACCCAAAGCTGCAACATCCTCAGCATTCAGCCTACAGCTGCAGAGCCTCAGCGTCCTGATCCCGCCCACCTGCTGGAGGTGAGAGGTGAGGGCCGTCAGACTTCCACCGATCAGCTCGTTCCAAGAGACGTCCATCTCCTCCAGCTGAGGGAGGAACTGGAGCAACGATGCTTCAGAGGTAAGACAAGAAAATCTGAGTTGAACCGGACTGATATTTATTCATTTAAACCTGCATTAGTGGTCAACGTCATTCTAATCATAAATAAATAAATAAAACAATGTGCTATAACCTGCAAATGTCAAAACAAAACATCCTCACTAACAGTAGCATCATGACATCTGATAGGCTGCCATGATCATGTGACAAGGAAAACGTGCAGTTTCATTGCTTAAAACTCTCAGAATTGAAAACAAATGCCATGTTTTGTGTCAGCAGAGGGGTTTCTCCATATTCAAAAAAGTATCGAATCTGATACTTTGACTGGCTGGTATCGAAGTATCGACCATCCCTAACGATCACGTGTATGTGTTTGTACCGAGCTCCAGCAGGTCTGTAGCAGTCAGATCACAATGAGCCAGATTGAGGCTCTTGCTGTCGGCTTTCTTCCCGAGCTTCTGCAGGAAAACACACAGCCGTCCCCAACCCAAGTGGCGCTCACTCTCTGCAGTTGCTCCAAAACCTGAAAAGCACACATCACACCTGATCTGATGCATTTGCACCTCCACTTGTTCATGTTTACCATGTAGAGGCCGCGGGTTTAGTATGTGGAAAAGAATAATAAAGTCTAAAGTCACCTTCTCTGAGATCATTTCCATAAAAGGTAGCATTGGCAGCATAAAACACCTCTTCTGGTCTATGAGATTACATCACAGCAATGTGTTGCTTTAATTTCCATATTGTTTTATTTTATTAATTTATTCTTCCCCCTATTTGTTTAGTTAAGTTATTTGGACAGACATCTACAACGATGAGTCGCCCTCAGACCTAGAAGAGGAGAGAGCCGGCTCATAGCAGAAAAACTCTTTCAAAACAGCTCCCAGACCCAGAGGAGGGAGCCTGCCTGTTACAGAGTATGGCCGTCCATTCAGATTTTGTTCTTTCTCTATCATTCTTTTTGTAAAAGAAAACAGAGAAATAGCCTTAGGTCTCCAAAAGGTTGACTTATAGGGAATTTGAAGATCAATTAAACTGTAATTGCTGATATTATTTCAATACAGAAAATCAAACACAAAGAGTATTAGGAGTGAGAACGGCGACACTACATCTAATAATGTTGATAATAATAAAGGGCAATGACAATAATGTTTTTTAATCTCTGAGTTCTTCTCCTTTTCATTTTGTTACACTTATTGTGTGTCATGTTGTTTTGTGTCTCTTTTAGGAATCATTTTGAATCTCTGTAGCAGGGTCCAGTCCTGGTGAGTTTTAGATGCACCCTTTCTCCAACACAGCTGAATCAAACGAATTCCCACATCCACTGTCATTCAGCTCTGCAGAGGCCCGGTAACAAGCCATTCATTTGATTCAGGTGTTGGAGAACGGACGCATCTAAAAGTTGCAGGATAGTAGCTCTGGAGGACTGGACTTGGGTACTCCTGCTCTGTAGTAGTTTTGCATGTCTTAGCGGGTATCTTGGATCTGTTTGCAGTTATTCTATGTTTAGTCTATTATTGTAGACATTTTTCTTCTCTTTTATTGTTTTGTGTCTCATTTTCTGTATTATTTGGAATCCCTCTGTTGTTTTTAACATAGTTTTTCTTAGTTATTTCTTGTCCAATATCTCAGTCTCTTGAGACTTTTTTGCAGTTATGTCTCTTGGTGTCGTCATCAGTCCGTTTGTGTGTCTTTGCTGCTTGAGAGCCATGAAATCATTCCAACAACACTGAAGAAAACACTTGAAAGATTTTTTTTTTTTAAATTGTAGTTTTTTTTAAAAGTCAACCGATATGACTCATGCTAAGTCAACACTATATTATATCAATGTTATGTCTTTAACCCTAGAACACTAAAGGTGGGTATATTTCACCCATGCTACATTGGTTTTGAATGGGTAGAAGACACAACGTTAGTGTTTTAGGGTTAAGAAGCCTTGGAAGTCACTTCCAATCAGAGAAAAATCCTGCAGAGTTTACTGTGTTGTGTAGTAGAACAAAAAATAAGTGAGATCACCATCTCATGCTGTTGTGCGACAACAGCAACCACAGAAACTTCCCTCCTCACCTTGGCTCTGACCTCTGTCCCCTTTGCCCTCTGACTCTCCGTCCTCAGGGATTCCCGTCCGGTCTGAGGTCCAGGACAGGAAGCGTCCCAGCGGCTTTCTGTCTGAGGCAGAGCGTTTCCTGCGGATCTGACTCATAATGACATCCAGAGGGGAACGTCTCTGGCTGCCACCATCTCGCCCCCGCTGACCATCTGACCAGACGTATGATAATTAGAAAATACAGTAAGAATGATGTGAATTAATAAACAAAGTTGCACTTGTTCTAATTACTGTTACCATGCACATTAGTAAGTGCTTCATATCAAATTACTATATTAAACTCCAACTTAATACACCTTTTATTGTTTAAAGGTTGAATTTAGCTTTAATGAAAATACACCATTATAACTACACCTTGTTTAGGAGGGCTGACTATTTAAAAGAGAAGTAAGGAATTCAGATTTTAATCAGATTAATAGCTAAAGAAAAATCAGTCTGATCATCTTTAAGGAATTACAAGATTCCTGAACATCCTAGTTAAACATAGTTTACAGTATGTATTTAAGACATCAAACTACTTTTTATTTAGCTTGAATAGATTAAAAGGCAGCAGGTTGGGGGGGGATCAAAATAAAAAAGCCCTGTTCATGCCGCAGTGTGAGAATTATGAAGGTCCAAGACAGAAAACAATCTCACCTGTACAGTAACATATCAGTGTGAAAACTTGGCTCATACTACTGACAACACAGATCCTCTTACCTGCAGACTCCATCTGAGTTTTTAAGTCAAAGTACAACTGAAATATCAATTCTGATGTTTTTAATCTCTCGGTTTTGGAGGCGACTCGTTCTCGGTTTCTGTTGGCTAAAAACAAAGTACAGAAGAGCAGACCACCTGAACGCAACTCTCTGCACAGTTTACAGTTTATTACATGTAGCTTTCTCTAAAAACACCGTCCCCCCGGGTAGTTCACCTGCACGTCTCGTGCTCATCAGGTGGCTAAACCCGGAAGTGCAAGAACAAAATAAATACGTATACGATGGTCGAGTTGTTCTGGCATCACTTTGCTCTTTATAGCCATTAAAGGGCAAATATTGATTTTACTGATACAATGTGAAAACAACCAGCAGCAGAACTAAACGTTTTATTGATTCTTGTTTTAAAATGATGTATTTTACATTAGCGGTGAGCTTGTTGTTGTTTAACTCTGTTGTGGGACAATAACCTGAAGCTTTTCTTTGTTTGCATCTTGGCAAATTTAATTTGCCAAATTACTCATTAAATGTTAACTTTTGTTTAGCACAATGGAAAGAAAAATTAACTCAGTTTATTTGATTCCGACAAGACCATAAACCTAAACGTTTCCATGGCAACATTACACTTCCGGTTTCTTGAGTAGGAAACGATCGCGCTGTTAATGAAAAAATGTGTACAGACCAAATATTGGTAAATGGTGAAAACAGTCTCTGTGGGTGGCGTTACAAAGAATAACTGTCTATAGGGAGGGAAACAGCTCTTTAAAAAGAATATATGGGGATTAATTAAATTGAACATATCTGGAGTTTGTCTGAACAAGGAAATGTGGCTGAGGAGGATTGATGGATACAAATAATTAGCAATAGGATGCAGAGACATGTGTATCTGATCTGTAAGAAAGGAGTGAAGTTGGACATTATTACTACTATATGAAAAATGTTTGCTTTATTATTCTACATTGTCATGTCTGAAAAAGAAATTCATTTTTTTAAAGTGATGTTTTTTTGAGTTTGGTGTATTCAAAACAACCGTCATGGGCCATAAAATTCTCAGTTTCTCAGGACATTATTCCCTAATTTGATCAAAATACAAATGAATACAAGAAAAACAAACCAAAAAAAACAGGGCAACCTCATGTTTCAGGTGAAATTAACCATTTATCACCAGTTAAAAATAATCCATTGACATTGGGATCATTTCAGTTATAATCAGCTCAGTATTTTGCCTCAGAATATAAACGACTGTTTAAGATCAAAGTTTTAAAAACACTTTGACTTGAAGTCTTATTTCTAGAGATGACAGGAGATTGAGCTCCAACAATGAGACAAGACAAAGAAGTTCCTTTCAAATTTATTTTATCAATAGGTTTGTCTCTGTATTGTATAAACTCCCGGTGTTTGGAAGGGTTGTTAATGACAGTCTAAAGCACCTCCTCTCCTCCTGGACTCTGCTTTAACCTCAAGCAGGAGGCAGATCAGTTGAATTCAACCTTTGTCTGTCGCTGCAAAGCAAGAAGTGCAGAAAACAGGGAGGAGGAGTCTTTAAACCAGTGAAATGTCCCTGTTGTGTTCTCTTCCTTCCTCTATGTGGGAAAAAACAAACAAAAAAAAAAAAGCTTTGAGGAGTAGGATAGTTGTCATCGTCAGCCTGATGTTCTGGTTTGGTCTCAGTCGTCGTCCACTGTGGGTGTGATGGTCACGCCTCTCCTGATCTGTCCCCAACCAATCAGACTGAGAAGAGGAAGAAAATGATACTGGTTACACATCCTGATGGGACGCGGTTCAACACTTGCATCATTCAAACTAAATAAGAAAAATATTCTACTCATGTCTCCCGTTTAAAACCTAACCCAGTGTTTTATGCACTGCTAACCTGTCTCAACCCGAGCAGCAACCACGTTACAGTCACACTGCAGCTTCCAACACAAACATTTTAATAATTGTTTACCTCACCGTCAAGAAGACAAAACTCCCAAAATATTGTGGAAATGTGTTTATTATTGTGTTTTATGATGGAGGCCAAAATTAAATGCAACAGTGTGTCATCAGACGTTTGCACAATTATCTGACTGGAGTAGTAATTTCACATTTACTGCATAATTATTGGTGAGGAGGGGGGCATCTGAAATGCTGATTACACTGGAACCATTTCTGTGAACTTTTTATTTTTGTTTACTCGGCTGTCTACACAGCTTGTTACTTTACAAGGTAAAATCTGGCTTTAAGAAACTATACTGAGCATCAGCATCTCAACCAAAAACAAAACATGTTGAAATGAAATAGCTGTGCTAGTGAAGAGTGGAAAAATCTGGACATCTTGGTTAATAATCTGGAAACATCTCTGGCTTTGTTCTTACCGCCAATGTTTCTCCACACGTCGACTCAGAGCGATCTTCTCTCCGACCTCCGTACACACAGGGTTGGTGAGGACGATCTTAGCCAAATCAGCCTTGACGGCACTGACACGGCCGCCTGTTGACAGCGAGCCAATGTTCACCATCAGCACCTCATTCTTAGACAGCTTCTGGACCTGAAGAACAGAAAAAACAAAAGAACTTGTTTATGGCCATTCAAGTTCAAGGCCTGCAGATGTAGTTCATCATGACGTCAGCCCTCACTCCTCTCTAATAGCTCAAGGGAATATGGAGTACAACTCCCTTGATGAAGAGCTCACCTTGGCAGCCTTCTTGTCTCCCTCTGTGCGGACTCCCAGCAGCCTTCGGAGCAGGAAATAAGAAATCTCAAGCTCTGTGAAGATCTCTGGCAGCGCTCCGACAGCTCCCAGCACCTGTCCGACCATACGATCTGCTCGGCACAGTGTCGGGTCGATTTTAGTGCCCACACCTGCAACACACAATTATTTATGTTTTTTTTGGAATGCAAGATAGCACCTCTTAAGTTTCTGGCCTTTTGTGTACTATCCGAGTTCTTCAAGTCCATCCGATCTCTTAGTTCTGCAGAAAGTATTTTATAGTTAAATCTGAACAGTTTGCAATCACTGTTGTTGAAGCAACAGAAATGCTCACCAGATAAAGGGAACAGGATCAGACCAGCTGATTTGGCAACATGTACACAGCGCAGGTGTAAGAGCTGAGATCTGAACTTCTCTACTCTCTGAACACAACGTGGATCTGTGTCCAACAAAGCTTCCTTTACACTAAAAACATGAACAAAGAGCAAAATGAGAACAAAGCATCTCACCAATGAGGCCTCCGGGTGCAGCGTACTGCAGGTCGTTGTGCTCGGCAAACAGAGAAACAATCTTGGAAAAGATGGGTTTGCACATCAGCTTTCCTTCATGGTCTTTTGAGACGATGCCCGGCCGCACCTCAAGCTCCTGACCCACCTGGAGGTCACAGAAGAAACATGTGGGATGCTTTTTTTTTTTTTTTTTTTTTATTGCTTCGTTTCAGACAGGTCGAAATCACTGCACACAACATACCAAAATACATTTAAACACACACACACACACAGTTACTCTATCAGCTGCCCCGTAGTGAGCTGATTTTAGCAGGCGTCTGTGTGTTTTTAGTTCAAAATGAGCAGCCCCCTACCTTGAGAACCCCCTTCAAGATACTTCCTCCAGCCACTCCTCCTTTCAGGTCATCAACTTCACAGCCAGGCTTGTTCACATCAAAAGATCTGATAACTGAAACACAGAGGATACAAGAGTTTTTGTTTTGTTTTTTAAAAAGGGAGAGAAAAGATCTTTACAGAATCTGAAAAACAACAAAAAAATAAAAGTGTGAATATGTGTTTGTTCTTACCGATAAGTCTGGGCTCGGAGATAAAGTCTCTGATGGGTACTGGGATCTTTTTGACGATGTACTCGCAAACCACCTCAATGTTGTACTTCAGCTGAGCTGAAATGGGAATGATAGGGGCGCCCTCGGCCACTGTGCCTGCAGGAGAAACATCAAGAAGCAAATAAAACTTACATCAGTTACACACAGACAAACAGGTGAGAGATGTTCTCAGATGGAAACGACCAGTTTCTTATTGCTCTTGCTGATGGACCAGCTTTTCTCCAAGTCAAGTTCATGGCGACTCACCCTGCACGAAGGCGAGGATCTGCTCATACTGCTCTTTGGCCTGACTCTCCTTCACCAGGTCGATCTTGTTCTGGAGGATGAGGATGTGTTTCAGCTTCATGATCTCTATGGCAGCCAGATGCTCCGATGTCTGAGGCTGAGGACACGACTCGTTCCCGGCTGAAAACAACAATCATTCGTATGGTTTAATGACAGCTCCAGTTTTTGTTCAGCAGGTTTGTGAGATGGTGCTGATTAACCTGCATACTTGGTTTTATTTATGCAGCTCTTGAAAACAGAGACAAATAGGCTCTTTTAATGTTGACAGTCTTAGAATACCTTTCAGATATTTGGAGACTTCACATCACAATTATCAGAATATTAACCCAACGCAACGAGTCAGGAGTTTAAACAAGACTTAAGTGTAGAAAGTTTGTGTTTGTTGCTGTCATTTATTTCGTTTTGGGCTTAAAAACCTCAATTTCTAAAAATCCTACAACCTGGCGCGACCAAAGACTCCCAGCAGAGACGGTGGTGAGAGATGCGGCAGGTTGAAATGAGATGGAATCATTTACGGGGATCGATAACAGTAAAATCTGAATTTCATGCACAAGTATAAATCAGTCAATTGAGAGAATTACCAATCAGCAGGAGGGCTGCGTCCATGACTGCTGCTCCGTTCAACATGGTTGCCATCAAAATGTCGTGACCAGGACAGTCCACAAATGACACGTGTCTGGCAGAAAGAAAAGGAAGTGTTTTATTAGAGAAAACTATTCCGTTGCAAACCTATTGATAATAACTTAGAAAATAGTCTTCAATAGTCTGGCACATCGTTCAAAATAAGAACATTGAGTTTACTACAGTAAAAAACTATCGAGAAAATATTTATAAACAGAATATTTATTGTCAAACAGCTTCAGCCACTGAATTCTACACTAATCAGTGCTTTGAAGACAGCATCCCATTTCTTTTCCAGTCTTACCTGACCAGTTTGAAGTAACCCTTGGTGCCAGAGATGTCTGTGGGAAACTCATCGGGAGTGCTGCTTCCACATGACCTGTAGCACTCCGGCCTGGGACAGCTGGGGTCATCCAGCTTGTAGACCTACAAACACACAAGAGCGTAGACATGGAGGTTGGGATCAGCTCCTTAATGTGCAGGGAAAGGATGGTCAAGCAGAACTGGGTGATGGAGAAGAAATTATGGACTCAGTTACACTTGGGATTTTACATTTAAAAAAAACACAACAGCAGCACAAAAAGGACCATCAAAGTTTGTATAAGGTAGTGGACACAGCAAACTTAAACTGTGTAACTGGGTTCAATTTGAGGTTGACAAGATCGTGAAATAAATGTTTGATGAACTTTTCCACAATGATGCAGAAGAAGAGTAAATAAAACCAGAATGATGTCATGAGATTGAAGCATTGCTGATGCATGATACAATCTCATGTTTAAAAAACGTGGCACATTTGTTATTCCTCTCATTCTGTTTATCTAAAAGCTTTATTCAAAGATTGTTTTACTGGTGTTTATCATACACAGACTCGACTCCGGACCAGAACCATCTCATGGTACTTACAACAAAGCTGTTGTTTGATTTATTTGCATCTATAATACTGGCATCTAAAAGAGCCGATTCTCCGGACTGGGTATCACCACTAATTTCCTTATTCGATTTGACTCCCCACAATCTGATTCCATATATCTGCAGATTTATGTAACACCACCATTTTTTCTTAAATATTAAAAGAAATTCTCAGATAATAAGTTTATAAAACACTGAGCCCGTTTACATGACCATAACAATCAGATATCTGGGAGTAATCAGATTACTGTAATAATCTGATCTACGTGCACTTCTGAAATAGGATATTTGAAAGATTGTCTACATTTACCGCTCCATTATCAGATTTTTCTGAGGTACGTTCATGCGTGGTGACGTCACTGTCATTTCCAAACCATTCAGTGTTTGTTGAACATGGTTTAGCCCACAGTCTTAGCGTTGGCTGCTAATGTGAGAGGTAATAAGCTGCTAAGTAGCTTACAGGTAAATGTATTACAATGGTTAATGAAAGAATCCAAATTTGGCATCATGTGGCATATAGGTGCCTTGTCACAGCCGTGAACATAATCCAACCAAAAACCCTTTATCCTCTTTATTTAGGAAGTTTCTGATAGTTTTCCAGCTTTACATTTAGAATTTTTATCCTCAGGTGCCCAGAAACAAAGTTATTACGAGTGCTTTTAATACGAATTTGGAAGCATCTCGGAGAGAGAAACTGATTTTGGACAGAAGAAACACACAGGCAGGCCTCGCCAAGTAACGATAAGTCCTGCGAGAGTAGGGTCACTGTTATCAGTGGAAAAGGAAACATGTACGTGTGTGTGTGTGTATATATAAAAAAACACTTTTAACCAACTAACTGGATCAAACATGTTTTTTGGTTTCTTTTTAAGTTCCGCATCAGAAGAGAAACAGCTGTACCTGACAAAAGAATGAATAGATTTCAAGATTGCTGATGTTATACAGTTGGGAATGCGACTGTTTACTCAGTTATCTACAGTCACTTTATAATTCTTAAAAAGAACCAAAAAAAAAAAAAAAAAAAAAAAAAAAAAAAAAAGAGTAAAAACCTAAAAAAAAAACAGATTAAAATCTGTTCTGCAGCCATCACAATGAGCCTAGAATCTGCCCGGCAAAGTTATAGCAATACGATTTGAATATTTAGCTTAAATTTTGCTTACTGATAACAAATCAAACTACTCTTGATGGGGCCCAGTTGACTCATTAAGAAGAAACAACATGTGAAAAAAGCTGACGCTTATTGAACTCATCTGAGGTCTCAGCCTGGAAACATTCAGCAGTTGTTTTTCCTAACTTCCTAAAATGTCACATTAAACTCTTTGACCTAGATATCAATATTTTGTCACAACACCGGAGCCAAGTATCACTCTCACATCTGAATAAAATGTTCTAACAAATCTTTTCACTTTAAATTCCAATTTCTAATCTCTTAAAGAAAAACACTTTTCTCAAAAATGTACTGTTATTATTATTAAAGTCTAATCATGTTCACCTCAACGGTGGCATTAATAATCTTAAAATACAAAATCATTTTTGGGAAATAGTCACGGTCAAATAGTCACCAAGTTGGGGTTAAAGTGACATGACAATCTAGTTTATGAAACGATGAGTAGTGTGGCATTTACCTTGACATATCAAGTCTACCCATTTAATAATATAATAATTATGAAGCTTACGTTTATTGTCTTGGTTCTCAGTTTGAGTCTGAACAGTTTTCATTGTAATGGTCTAAGCTCTGTGTAGACACTATCTAAAACATTCAAAATACTTCTAAACATAATACCATAAAATAATTAAATAGCCTTCATCTATCTTTAACAAATAAATGATCTGCCATCGTTACAAGGTAGTTTAATCCAAAAGCTCAAAACTGATTGTTTACATTGATCTAGTCAGAAATTGCGCATTAAAACAGCCCACCATTGTAGAATATCTACAAATAAACAAAGCCCAAGTCACCTTACACTAGTCCTTTAAAATCAATGAAAAGACCAAAGTAAGACAGGAGCAGCTCAACTCACCTTAGCGTTAGCATATCCTAGCTTGATGGTGATATTCCTCTCCAGCTCATTCTTAAACCGGACGGTGTGAACTCCAGAAATGGCCTTAACTACTGTGGACTTTCCATGGGCCACATGACCGATGGTGCCTGAAAGAGACAGAGGATGACCAAAGTCAGAACGACCAACTTTTAGTCAGCTGGAGCAGAAACACCAAACCTGCCCGAGAGCTGCCCGCGTTACATACCGATATTGATGGTGGCCTGTCTGCTGATGATCTCTTGAGAAAGAGGCGTCAAGGTTGACACATCCTGCAGAGAGCAAACGCACATCAGACTCAACGTACAATGACAAACATGATGGGGATTCACAGCAAGCAGAGCCCCCTCCCTATGTTTAATCCTGGGGGTGAATAGGGACAAAGAGGGGCAGCATGTGAAAAGCCGGCAAACACTGCCCCAATAACTCAGAGACAATTTCAACCATGAGTTAAAAGACCATTTCAGCCCTGGACCTTCTGTATTTACACCAAATTAATCACTCTGTCACACTGGTCCAACTCCAGCATACAAATCATTCGAACCAGAAAGAGCCCCCCCCCAACTCCACTGAAAAAAGAAAAATCTGTTATAGTACATATTTCTATGGGTTGTGGGTGTTTTTGTGTGTTAAAACATAACCCATCTAAAACAATTAGAATTTAATGTTTTATTGGTCTAACTCACTGCTTTATTTTGAAAATTGTTGCTTCCTCAGCTCTCCGTTCAGCTTGTCTTGTGCAACACAAGAACAAGCTGAACGGAGAGCTGAATACTTCCAGCTCACTTCTCTCAAACTCTGTTATTGTTACTCATTTTTGTGGTTGTGGATGTTACATTTGTGCCTTGGCCTTGAACCAATACGAAACTGTTTTGATTCAGAAATGACTCCAAATCAATACTTGTCATGATAAGTCCTTGTTGTTCTCAACTTCAATTCATTGATTCATTCAAGTTTGCTTCACCGCTTCATATTGAGCTTGTATTTGGCATCCCAACGCTGACATATTTCTGTGAATCTTAAAACCAGTAGTTTCTGGACTAGCGTAGAGTGTGAAAATGACCAAAGAATATAAAGTAATCACCTTTGTTAAAAGGTGGTGAACAGAGTTCTGGCAACCAAAAAATGTGTCAAAAGCGTTAAATATTTGATCTTTTGTGTTAACTTTAATAACAGTAATTTGATTTAGGGAACACATTTCATTACAACACCAACAACTTGGAGTGTATAAAAATATGTGCATTATCTTTATTCATAATTTCAAAGCTTCATCGCACAAAAAACTTCAATAAGAATATAAATGAATGTTTCCGTTGTTTCATTTTCCTCCATTTAAAAAGCCAACTCTACCAAGGCTTTCTCTTTCATTTACATGCAAACTATGCTCAAGTATTTGTCGGTTATTTGATTTAATTACTATTTTGTTATTATTTTAGTGATTTTAAACGGTTATCATGAAGGATTTAAACACCAGAACACTTCATTCACTATTTTGTACTAATATTGCAAGATCTTTGTCAAATATCTACATCATTTGTGTGATTTTCTGAAGTTACAAGACGAAAATGAGCCTAAAATTGTGACTTAATCAAATCACCATCAGCAATCGATCTGATCTGTCAAAACGTCACACCCAAGTACAGATGCGACCACAAACAGGCATTTATCTCTAAAACGCTGTAAAAACTAAAACACTCACATTTCTTATTACTTTAGGAAAGGTTTAGTGTCTAATCAAACTGGAGCTTCCTGATGAAACTGGAGCGGGTTTGTTAGCTCTCCGCCCCACCGAGCCGGCCTGCAGTCATGTGCCGGGTGGAGGCGAAGCAGCACCCGCGACCGTTCACGTTATTTTTTCCATATTTTCTCATACGATTCTAGAGAAATTAAACATTTAAGGCCGCGTAGATCAAGTCATAGAGCAAACAACTCCGTTAAAAGAGACTCACCAAAGTACTAAGGTCTTGTTTGGCCAAGTGAGGCTGACCAAGCGTTGTGCCAGACTCGTCCCCCGCCATCTTGAATGGAAAAGGAATGAAAAAGGAGGCTCCGGCGGAAGCCTGACAAACTGTCGAAACGCTTGTTTCTCGTCACCTAAACTTAATTTTCGGATAAATTAAGTTTGATTTTTGATAAGAATAATAGTAATATTGGATAGCTTTAAACAAATGTTATGGTATGAATTTATTGTTAGTTACAAATAACAAATTTAGTTTCTTAGCTCGCGAAATTCCCCCCAGTAGAAGCGACGGGGTCCTTTTTCAACGGATGATGCAATTTACAACCGCTGGAAAGAAGCGTCTATCTAAGCCTGATCTAAGCTGCAGCATCGCTCAGATTTTACATAAACATTTATCACTTCACGGGTACGTTTCTCGGTCAATTTTGATGTCCTCAAAATAAAACAAATATTTTTTTTGTTCACGTGTGAGGTCCGTCGTTGTACAGTGACGTAATACAATTACTGTTTGTAGTCCTTTTATATGGCTTGTAGTTCATACACCTGGAAAAGTCGTTTTGTTGTTGTTTTTTTCCCCTTTTTATTAGTCTGCACATACAAACAACAATAGAAAAACAAAAAATGAAATACACCAAAAATTAAAAAATTAAACAATAAACAATATAAGTCCCCAAAAACAAACGACTTGATACATTGAATAAGGATATATGTACATTAAGAAAAAGAAACAGTTAAACAAAGAGAAAAAAAGAAGAATGAATAAAAATAAAGATTTGCTTTGTAAGATTAAATAGCAATAGAATGTTCAGTGATTTAGTCACCCCTTTCCATGATGATAATCTTTTTCCCCTTTTCTTTCCTTCATTAATGATGGTAGTAAAAGCAATAATAGTAATAGCAGTGATGATGATGATGATAATGATAATAATCATCAGGATAATAATAATGATAATAACAATAATAATCAAAATCTTTGGTGACCAGCTAATCTAGTTTGGATGGCTGCAACCCAGACGAAGGCACCCCTAACACCCCCACCCCTATCCCAATCCCGGAGCCCCCATCCCGAAACATCACCCAACATCCCCCTCAAGCCATGCCTAACCTGCAAGTATGTTTTATTGTGTGTGTGTGTCTGTCCTAAGATGGTGAGGTGCAATTAAATGTGGGCCCATGTAGCTTCATGGCACTGATAGAACTGAGGGAACTCGATAAATTGGAGTATTGTTGCACAGTTGAGATATTTTAAGTTCCTCACCAAAAATAATAATTCATAAGGGCTCTGTGACATTAGACATTAGTTTAACATTCAAACTGTGAGTGATAAGTTTAGGGGGGACACTGGATAGGTTTTCCAGACATTTCTGTCTAAATCTTGGAGAATTGAAAACAACTTTACCACATTGCTGATTTTGTCAGGAGCTTTGACTGCTGTTGTGTCAAAACTTTCAAAGAAATAAATTATTATTAGAAATGTGAAACCAAAGATGGGATAACTGCGAGATTCATCATTTGAAATAGAATAATATTAGAAGTTGCTATCATATTTCAAAACATTGCTCCAGAGTTTAATCTAGTCCTGGGCTACTCAATTTGGCTCTACGAGGGCTGCATTTTTCAATGCTTCCCTGTTTCAACACACCTGACTCAAACTAAATGGATCCAACAGCACATGAAATTCTGCACAATGACTCATTAATTAGAGTCAGGTGTGTAGGAGGAGGGACACATTGAAAACCTGTAGAGCCCTGCAAAGCCCTGCAGGCCCTAGCTCCGATCTGAATAGCCCTTATCTAGTCTATTAATGTCTTTGATTTGATTCTGACTATAATGAAGTTTCATTTTTTGAACTGCTTAAACTTATTTATCAATAATTGTATTATTCAACTCTTTAGGATGTGATTAGGTTTGAACCCAAGGATGGTTTACAGAATCTCCCACCATTGTAGTCCCCTTGAGTGTCTCTGTAGACATTTGGCAACTCTTTTATCTAATTCCTTTTGACTTGTGGATCTTTCTCTTCTCTTTGCAGTGTTTTAGAATTTGGAGTATTTTTTATTTGAATTGGCTTTGTGTTTGTTCTTGATTTTGTTGGAGGAGATTAGAATGTATGTGAGTGTTATTTTATCTATTTATTGGCATTTTGAGTCTTTGTGGTTGTTTTGAGTGTTTTTGCTTTTAGGTATTAGTCAATATGTGGCAAATTTGAGCCCGTGTGAATGTTTGTGGTGTTTTTGTGGTTGTTTTTGATAGAAATAAGGCTGTATTGAGTCTTATTATAGTCCTACATCTCTTTTTAATCAGTGTGTTTATTTTCTTGTCTTTGCAATTTGAGTTCTTGTGATTATTTGACATTCTTCATTTTTTAAAGCTTTCATTTTGGTTTGTATTCATTTTAGATTTTTGTAGCTCTTAAATTAGATTTTTACAAAACTGTCAACTTTTTACTTTTCCCATCTTTTACAGTCAGCTATGAAGAGCGGGCAGATCGAAAGAAGCCTGTCTAGATACTTATCTGTCACTTTGTTTGTTTATTTGTTTCAATCATGGTAGTTTGACAAAACATGTTTAACAGGCACATAGTGAATTAGTGAATCTTTCAAACCATCATAGTTTTTTTTTTTTTTACTAAAAAACTTTATTAGCATATATAATTTATACACAAACAGCATTGAGCTTTTTTTACAAAAAGCATAAATTACCTGTCTGCTATCCAAAATGACAGAGAAAAGGTAGACAGTTTTCTTCATCAAAAGAGTTCCAAATTTGGGTTTCCTTTTTAAGAATTTACATTTATGAAAGTGAAATTTGGCCCAAAAGATTAACATATTAATTAATAATTCCACTGAGCTTCTATTGGTGGAGACCAAACAAACCCTGTTTTCATTATAAGTGGAAATGGATTGTTAATCTACAATAAATTAAATCACAGAACATGTTGCCAAAATTGTGAAAATGGAGTGAGGACAGGGTCAAAATAAATGAGTCACAGTTTCAGGAAAGTGTTGACAAAAAGTGCATAATACATCAATATGAGATTTAAATTCTTTTTGATAACTTTTAGATGGGACAAATCTATGTAGAAGTTTAAAGGACACTTCTTTAACTTTTTTAGAGATATGATAATGATTTGGTAGAAGCCAAACCTTCCTCCATGTCTCACCATTCACAAATCAGTTCCAGAGTGAAATGACACAAGGAAGACATACAATATCTTTTCGAGAGCTCTATTTTCTTTATTGTTTTAAATGGGATGGAATTGAATGATCATACTTTGCCCTCAGTAGATTGTAGTGGAGAAAGTACAGAGGAACTATGATAATAATGCTGAGGTCTCTAGTTAAACACACTCCAAGAGAAATGGCTCCAAAAACCTTTGCATATTCACCAGGAGTAATTGGGGTGATATACTGTTTTGAAAATTCATCATAAGCAAACAAACAACCTTCTGCGTTAAATAGTTGAACTAGAATAGTACTAGAATATCAAAGACCTGTGCTTATAATGAATATCCTTATTATTCTAAATAAAGTGTCAGGGCAAGAAGGCCTGGCGATGAAAAGCAGATAACTTAATAGGGACCTTGTCAACATTGAGGAGGAAAATATCCAAACCACCAAGTTGGGAAATAATACAGCTGGGAATTATGTTCCAAAAAGTTAGATCATCATTGTTATTTTTTCTTTCATCAGACTGTAGTGGTGTATCATTTTACATAAACCATCTTTGTTGCACCGCACAACGCCCTTCAGTTCCGCCCAAAAGGGAAATGACGCCAGTCCAGAAGATGGCGTCTGCAAAGCCTGTGCACTGCTGTGGCTCGTTACCCGTTTAATTTAGAGCAGTGTGGGGGGTCTATTCGTCTGGCGGATGGACCACAGTAAAAATATGGCAGTTCAGCGCTGCCACCCGCCTTCTTGAACCCGGAATCGAACCCGCAACTTCATGTCCGACGGGGCCAGAGCTGCCTGGTCGAAGAGGGGTTGTGGGGATTCGCACCGCCGAGGTGAGACGGCTGGATTTAGCTGCTAAGCTAAAGCTGTTCCCCCGGTCATCACAGCTGAGAATCGTGACAGTTAATTTGTCCAGGCAGGTAGCTAGCTGTAGAGCCTCTTACCTTCACTGGTTACTATTACCTTCACTGCTCAGGTTTCCCAACAACATGTCTTACTGAGAACAAGCTAACATCGGATATCAGAGCTGAGTGTAAACCGTTATGTGGAGCCTTTGTTTTGGGGCTCTAATCTCAGCATGTAGCTAACCTTCACTGGTTGTTATGATAAAACTAAAGAAGATATCACGTTGTTGCTGCTAAGTCCCTCATATCGGTGTGGACATTTATAATAATGTCAAAGCAAAAGTGTTAGTCTTTGTTAGCCTTTAGCCCAAGTCTGTCTGTCTTGTCTTGCTGCCACTTTTGCCAGCACAGTAATGTGACTGAAATAATAACATAGAATTAAATCTTTAATAATAAAGAGTATGTTACCTTTAATTATAATTTAGAGAGTAGCAGGTGTATTGTAATTCAGTTCAGCTGCATGTTAGCAAGTGTCTTAGGTGTGCAGGTACACCTGCTGTTGTTTTCATTTAAGTAGGAAATCCAGGTCAGGTCAGTCAGTCACAGGATGAGACTTCTTTACACGACTCACTGGGAAATGTATACATATTATAGTCACTGAACTTTAGCTTACTTGCAAATAGATGTTTACAGATAAGCACTGAAATGACTGATCCGTTTCATAGTTAAAATTAGCTGATGGAACTGATTAATTTAATTTATCATAGAGAATGTGCTGAACAACAATCTAATGGGGGTAATTTTTTAAGCTTTCACTTTTTACCCAATAGAAAAGTGACTGATCACCCAAAACCAACACAAAATAACGAAGTAATTAATTTTGAGAAGGTGTTGTTTTGGTGCTAGAGATGAATTAGTTTGTGGTGCTCAAATGTAACCGTCTGCTAGTTTACTTAGTCAAGCGGTTTTTTGGCTTGTGGTGGGAAACAATTGTATGTTGCCCTGAAGGTTTCTGGGTTGTTGTTTTTTTCCAGTCTTAGATACGTCTTGTAGACTAGAGTATTGTAAATATAATGTTATTGAGGAAAAGATTTTCAAGACAAGTTAAAAATTATAGGTTGTTTTTTTTCTCATCACCATTATTAAAATGAGGTAATATTAATCGTAAGCAATAATTGAAATTAGCTTTGTAAAATTTTAAGATCTTACTTTCATTACGTAGACATGTCTACACCTTATCAGAGTTTGCAGTATCTGCAGTATCTGGTAAAGCTCACGCTCTACCATGCATGCCTCTGTTTCCACATTTCACCGGTCCATTAATTATAAGCAACTTTGGGCTTCTTTTTTAAGAACCCACTTGCTTGTTTTGGACTTGATTTCATACATCAGGATGCCAGTGTTTCTGTCACAAAATATGCCAACAGAGTCGCTACAGACTAAGATGGCTGAAGGCCAAAAGAAAACACACTTTTGTGGCAACAGCTGTTATGATAAGTTGACGATTAACTGTCATTCAAATAGCAGCATATAACAGTTTAGCTGTACTATAGTTTAAGCCTCATAATGTAGTAATTCATTTAGCACTAATACAGTTGGAGCGATTACTGGTACATCAAGAAAAAAACTTTTCTAGGCTTTGTAAACCACATTTACACGTAGCAGATATGAGCAGAATGATAAACTGTGTCTTGTCAACCCATGGAAACATATTTCCATTAGCTTCACACAGATGAAAGATGATGATAGTGAAAATTATGCAGACAATGACATGTCAATGATCTTAATCGTATTATTGAGATAGGTCCATTTGGATGAGGCAGGAACCTGATAAAGCTCTCTTTTTCATAAGTATATGGATATAACTAAGGTTTTGGTGCAAATGTATGATGAAACATGGATAGGACCCTTTTAATGAGACTAATATATAAATCTTAAAAGACAGTGTTAACTTTTATGTCATGGTTAGAAAAACATTATGGCCAGTTAAGATTGACTAATTAAGATAAGCCAACCTTGTCCTGATGTTTCATTTGTGTGCTGCCCTACTACTTTTCAGATACTCAATATTGATCACCTTAATCCTTTGACGAAACCAAAGCCGCTCCCTGCACAGGGTGCCATCATGTATATACAGGCTTGTTTCTATGGCAACTCTATCTAGTAGTAATTTACACTAGTCATATTCTGCACATGGCTCAGATTGTTGTTGTTTTTCATTCAGGCAGAGTTCATGCACATTTAAAAAAAAATAATTTTTTAATCAGAAGCAGGAGAAGCCACAGGAAACTTATCTCTTTGACATGTGGTCTGTCTCATGTTCTTCTCAGAGCAAGTTTTTAAGTTGTAGTTAAATACAAATTGTCCCAGAAGTGTTTTTACAGCTGATATTTTCTCTTTTCTTCTGTCTTTTTCTATTAGAACCCGGGAAACATAAACACAGGAAATGCAAGCGGCCCCTTAGTGCTCAGCCGTCACAGCCTGCGATTGTTCGCCCGGGCTCCAAAAGGTACGACTTTAGCCAGTCACGCTGTACGTTAAAAAACTAACAAATAATTCCCTTTTTGCCACTGTTAACTAAGCATCCTTTTTAGTCCCCTGGATGACGTTCCTTATTTCAGTTCCTCGTGTTTTGGACCACAAACAATGGTGGGCGACACCTCACGGCCCACAAAGGGCTGATGTTCCTTAACTTTAGCGAATACTCTGTTCCACTTTTTGATTTGAACCTTTTTAAAGTCAAGATTCACCTGTGATTCCAGTAGCTACGCAATGAAACCTTATTTTATCATATAAGTGGTGAAACTAATATGATTTTTGAAGCAGATGTAGAAACCGATTTTTAGGAATTATTTCCCTCTAAATTTAACATGAAAATGTAGAACTATTGGGTAAATGTTTAACTTTCTAATGATTTATCTGCGTGAGAAATTATTGGTTTTACACTGTTTACTGTCTACTTGCTGTTTACGGTGATGAAAGTACTGAAAACAGTGAAATTATAGTTGCTCTGGTACACAAATAAAACTAAAACCCAGTTCCTAAATAACCTCGAGCTACTTTTTCTGCTTTACTTTTTGTAAAGAAAACATAGTTACTAACCGGTCCATTGGTTCGGGTCTAAATTGGGACAACTGCAAACTTTAACATTCACAGACAGTTTCCATCTGTTATCTGTGTTTCTTTTTGCACTGGTAGATAGTTTGAGTAATCAAATCATCACACTTGGAAAATGCTAAAAAATGAACTAGAAAGTTGTTCATACAGGTATAATTGGGTCTTCCTAGCCTAAGTTAATGGTACTTTCGAGATGTCACAGTCCTTTTTTATTATTTTAATATATCTCTTTATAATGCAGTGATAAAATATGCATGTTAGTTTTGAAACCGCTATATTATTGGCTTAAATTACTATAGTAGTATTTGTCAATAACACTCAATCCACTTCAGTAATAGATGAGCTATGTTAAGCGTCAACAAAACCCAAATCCACTTTGTGTTAACTGGAGTTGACATTTAATCCAAATTTCATTATGAAGACCAGTGACATTTATGTCATTACACTGACTTTTAGGGATGCACGATATTGGATTTTTGGCCGGTGTCAGATATGCTGATATTTTACAACTCATATGGCCAATTACTGACACCATTTACACCCAGACGTTCATGCTTTAACGTGGCGGTTATGTCGGCTTTGTCGTTCAGGTGATTGACGCTCAGAAAAGGGACTGTGTTAGCATCTACAGGACACAAGGGGCACTGTCCTCTGATTGGCTCGGACACCCCCCTCTGACATGCCCGTGGCCAATCAGAGGTGAGTGTGCTGTGTGTGTGTTTGTGTGTGTGTGTGTTTTCTGATGATGTTGCGTGTGTTTAATGTGTGTTTTCTTTTTTTTTTTGTTACATTGAATTGAGAACATTATACAAATAGTGAGCATGGCTGCTTCCCTCCTCCTCCTCTTTCTTTTCCATCCTTCCCACTGTGTTGCAGTGCGGTGGGGTATTTCCCCAGTGTGTCAGCACCCCGACTGTTTGGCTGTGAAAGACCAGCAGCCTGTCAGGATGCAGCAGCTCTAGTGCTGAGCTTTTAATGCTGAGCGTCCTATTGAATGTCCTCTCAGCTCCTGACTTACTGTTTTCAGCCGCAGCGCTCACACAAACATGATCTTTACTTTGGAGAGACATAACATCCTCTCTTGTGTGTGTGTGTGTGCTGAATTCATTTTGTGAGTGGTTGTTCATTCCAGTTTCTCCCTTTTTGCCACATACCACTGCAGCTCATGTTTTTGAACTCTTGCTCTTTCTTCTCCTTCACGCCTTCAGGTGTGTTATGTCAGGGGCGGATGTGGAGGTGTACCTGTCCCAGGTGCACGATGGGAGTGTGTCGTCAGGCTTCCGGGCACTGTACGAGGAGCGTCTGTTGTTGGATGTCACCCTGTTGATCGAGGAGCACCACTTCCAGGTAAACGAGTAAAGCAAAGCTTGCATAGATCGAATGAGAAAAAGAATGAATACTTGTGATATAACATGTCTCATCTGTGTATCCAGACCCTGCTTAAGATTATTACTTCACTTCCAAAGAGCTTTATTTTTTGTCCATAAATTATCATCCTGTGATATAAGGACTTAATCGCTATAACTTTTTTTCCCCATCTTCGCACATTACTGAAAATCTTTTCTAAATACAAAGATACTAAATGTTTGTCCCTCCTCCTGCAGGCCCACAAGGCTCTTCTGGCCACGCAGAGCGACTATTTCCGGGTCATGTTCACAGCCGACATGAGGGAGAGGGACCAGGACAAGATCCACATGAAGGGGCTGACAGCCGCTGGGTTCGGCCACATCCTCCGGTTCATGTACTACGGTTCGCTGGAGCTCAGCATGCCCACCGTGCAGGAGATCTTGCAGGTACAGATGAACCGCTGTTCTCTACCAAATCATAGAGTTCAGTGTGTAACTCGGAGCTGATGGAGAAACTCACCGTGTCCCGACAGGCGGCCATGTACGTCCAGCTGACGGAGGCGGTGGAGTTCTGCTGCTCCTTCCTGCTGGCTAAGATCTGCCTGGAGAATTGTGCAGAGGTCATGCGCCTTCTAGAGGACTTCAGCGTGGGCGTGGAGGGCGTCCAGGAGCAGCTAGACAACTTCCTACTCGACAACTTTGTCCCTCTCATGAGCCGACCCGACTTCCTGTCCTACCTCAGCCTGGAGAGACTGCAGGTAAATCTGTTAAAACAGCCGACTGATGCACAGAAATCGTCTTTTGCATTGATGCTCCTCATAACATAAGATTTTCTTTCACCTTTTTGTCTATTTTTCATCATTTTAGCTGGGATGAAATTATAAATTGTTTAGTTTTGTATTTGTTTTTCCCTCTCTGGGTATAACCTAGCTCCTTTCTGCAGATTCCTCCATCCACAGATTAGTCCCAAATTGGTTTTAAGATATATATTTTTTCCTCCTCCTGGTTTAATCAACCAATATGACTGATGATGATGTTATAGCTTGGTTCTCTACAAGTTCAACTTGCTGCGATTTGAAGAAGAAACGAATACAAACCCCTTACAAGTTTAGAAAATATCTTCATCAATAAGATGATGCAGGACAAATAGGAGGTGAAAGAAATTATTGCTAAAAGAAATAGAAAAATTGTCATTAGATGAGTTGAAATGTTGCCACAAAGAAAACACACCTCCTCTTTTAATGGTTTGTAGTTAATGAAATAAGCTTGTGTTGTTAGCAGGTTGAATTGTTGTCTACGATTTGCTGCACATGGCTCTAATAAACAGGCAAGAAATCATGAGCCGTTTATTAAACTTTGAGGAAAATGACACAAAACAAGTTGTTGGACATGTTAAAAAAAAAAAACTGAAGGAAAGTCTTCAGAAATCCTCAACCCTTTGATGTCTGACCCAAGAAATAATGGGCAGAATTTTTATTTTTTTTAATCTGAAGTCTTTATTTAGCGCTTTAAGAAAATCAAAAATAAACAAAGCTAATTTGAATGTACTGTTCATTCCTGTATATGTCAGAATTACTGTAGTGTAAAAGGTATCCACCAGGGGGCAGAAGACAAGTATCGGATGTGTACAACAGGGTTTTTGCAGAGTTTTTACCATAAAGGGATTCAGTAGGTTTTAGAATCCATATGTATCAATATAATGTATCGGGCTTTAAGGGGTATTATTCTTTCGTGTCTGCAGGTATCCATCATGTTTTTCTTTGGAAGTTGAAACCAGTGGTTGGTCATGAGAAGTAAAATGTTACTTCATCGGGACTGAATCAGTTCTGCGTTTAATCAGCCAAAAACCTTTTCAAGCCAGTATACAAACATATTTTCTTTTTCTTAAATATTGTTGCTTCCATCAACATTCAGTAAATTCTGAGTTCAAAATGCTCTGAAAAACATGCTGGATAGGTGGTTAAAATATTCCCAGATGATCTGCTCATGTTCTGAAACGTGTTTGTTCATGAAAACTAAATTATCCATGAAGGGAAAAGTGAAAAAGTGTGAACAGAAACTGCTGGAAAAAACATCGTCTGCTATAGTGTCACTTATACTTAAACTGTTTATTTTCCTGAACCAGGCATACCTGAACAGCGACGCTTTGAGCCGCTTCCCAGAAATTGAGCTGTATGAAGCCGTCCAGTCGTGGCTTAGACATGACCGGCGGCGCTGGAGGCACACCGATACCATCGTGCAGTCCATCCGCTTCTGTCTCATGACCCCAGCCAACATCTTTGAGAAGGTGAGGTGTCCCTGATTAACTCTGATCTAAGACCCGTGTTTCCATAGTAACCCTCAGTGACCACCATCTGGCAAGAAGATGGGAAAACATGGCTCATCCTTTATGGTTTACTGATTACTTTGAGCAATGAGAGGAGGAGGGCTCTTTAAACATAGATTAACCTGTTGAAAATTAAATGCAGCTGCAATTCTTTTTAAATGATTTTTCATCAGGTGTCAGTTTTCTGCTGAAACGGGGAGAACTGCGCCCTTACTGTCTGCTGTGGGCTCTTAATTTGTCCAAAATCTATTGCATATTAGTCCAGATCAAATTGTCCAAAGCCACAATATGCTGACAGATGCATGAATTTACCGAGATTGAGGAAAGTTTTCCCGAACAGAAGCTGCATGTTGGGATTCTGCAGGTATGACAGGTCGGTGTGTTTGAAAGCAGGAACTTTTCACACAATTTAGGAATCATTGGAGAGTCCGTGGGGCAAAATTTTCCTTTATTTTTCTCTTTGTAACTTTCAAAACTGACTGAAATTAACCACAAATATCAAAGGAACTATGATGGAGCAGGTTGAATGTTCTAATTATGAAGGAAATTAGCTTCGCTGCTACCTTTTTATTATCTCTTTTAGCAAAGAGATAACCCCGCCCCACAATTCCTTGTAGTCGCAACAGTTTGTCATATTTGATCATTTTCAAATATGAGGACAGGAGGATGAGTGTGGCCACCTGGACAAGAAGAAGATTTTATACTCATCACAGGGGCTCTGGTCAGGAGAGTGTTGATGCTTTACGGATGGGACTGAACATTTCTTATTGTTTGTATACTTTCAGCATCTTGTTTCTGTCATTTCACCATTTCTGTGTCTGCTCAGCTACGAGGCCTGTGAGAGGTACATGTTGTTACACATGAGCCTGGGTCAGTCTCTAATCAGAAAAATATTCCAGTCAAAGAGGACGAGGAGCAGAGGAACAACATGTCTGCTATGAAATGGAGATCTGCTAAAAGGCCATCCACGGGAAGCTTTGGTGCAGCTGACCCATAAGCATCCATATGCATCTGCAGAGACATGTTAAGTCTGCACACGAGGGCATTTAAACCAATTATCCAGCTTTAGTAATCTCACGGGCAAGCTGTATTACATCTTGTGGAATCTGTTTGATTTAAGAGGTACCACAAGAATCCCAACATCCTCACAGACTTTGACACCCAGTTTAATCAGTAAGAGAACAAAAGAGCTGCACAAACTAAATATTGGGTTACATTCTGATTAGAAAAGGTGCCACATTGTCAGTTTGTATGACTGCAGATTGAAAAACATCCCACAGTTTCCAAACAAAAGTTCATCAGACTGCAATGGAAATTTATACAAAGCTGTTCTGAAGGAGCCTTTTTCATTCCTTTGAATGTCCCTAAAAAGAATACTTTTGGTCTGAATGTATCATAAAACTTTTAGTTTTAGAGGTATCAAAAAAATAACCTTTTCATCCTTGTTGTCTTGACATTTTACTTTTTATGTAGTTATAGTTTTTGATGCATAATTTCTTACAGTTGTGTACAACAGGAGCCTTTGGAAAATCCCGATCTTTTTATTTTTCATTTGTCAGGGATGGAGCATATTTTGTAAACACACTTCTGTTAATATGCCAACTTTGGCCAAAGGTCTAGTCTTCATGTGTCGTCCCTGGCCGGGTTTTACAGACTCAGACTCCCGGTTAACCAAACATGTTTAGGACAGACTGAATCATCGTCTGTTACCCATGTCGCAGCGCTATCTGGAGAAAGCTGTGCTTCACCAGTAATTTCTCCATTCACATGATATTGGATCGCTACTTAATGTGGTTTTTTTTTTTTTGGTTTGTATTTTTTAGAACATGTCCTGTCTTTTATTTTCTCAGGTGAAGACGTCAGAGTTTTACCGCTACTCCAGACAGCTGAGGCAGGAGGTAGACACAGCGCTAGCCTACTTCCATGATGTCAACCAGCAGCCTCTGGTGGACACGCGATCCAACCGCATCCGCTCTGTCCGCCCGCAGACCGCCGTCTTCAGAGGAATGATCGGCCACAGCATGGTCAACAGCAAAATCCTGCTGCTGCAGCGTCCAAAGGTGGCGGCTCCTTTTCCAACCATTCAGCTTCTCAAATGAGACATTTTGAAGCTTTCGTTTATCACATGCGATGTAAACTGATTAGCTTTGAATGTCGGTCGGGCAAGACAAGTGGCTCACACGGTCCCGGTGCTATTGAGACGGATATATCAGTAACCTGTGCTGCGTTCTCTCAGGTGTGGTGGGAGCTGGAGGGACCCCAGGTGCCACTGAGACCGGACTGCCTGGCTATCGTCAACAACTTTGCCTTCTTGCTGGGCGGAGAGGAGCTGGGGCCCGACGGGGAGTTTCACGCCTCCTCCAAAGTTTACCGATACGACCCTCGGCAGAACTCGTGGCTACGCATGGCGGACATGTCTGTGCCTAGGTTAGCGGAGCCCAGAATTCTGGGAAAACTTACATATATCTACATTCAAAGGGACTTTAATTTCTTTGATGTCAGTTTTTGATTTGGTATTATATTTTGTTAATTTCTGAGACCTAACTTTTTTTTTGATAAAATTATTGTACGACTGAATTTTCCTGGTGTTTGCCGTTTGCAGGTCGGAGTTTGCGGTTGGCGTCATCGGAAAGTTTATTTATGCAGTCGCAGGTCGCACACGGGACGAAACCTTCTACTCCACAGAGCGATACGACATCTCGGAGGACCGCTGGGAGTTCGTGGACCCGTATCCCGTAAACAAGTATGGCCACGAGGGAACAGTCCTTAACGGTAAACTGTACATCACGGGGGGCATCACCTCCTCCTCCACCTCCAAACAGGTGTGTGTGTTTGATCCAGGCCGGGAGGCGGGCGGTGGGGGCGGAGGAGGGAGCTCGAGTGGGTCAGACTCACACAGGACACGTGCCGGCCGAGGCCCGCTGCTGCCCGGCACTCATGCCAGCTGCTGGGAGAACAAATCCAAAATGAACTACGCACGTTGCTTCCACAAGATGATCTCCCACAATGGGAAGCTGTACGTGTTCGGAGGTGTGTGCGTGATCCTGCGGGCTTCCTTCGAGTCACAGGGCTGCCCGTCCACAGAGGTGTATGACCCAGACACTGACGAGTGGACCATCCTCGCCTCCATGCCCATTGGGCGCAGCGGCCACGGGGTGGCAGTGTTGGACAGACAGATTATGGTGCTGGGCGGCCTGTGTTACAACGGCCACTACAGTGACTCCATCCTCACCTTTGACCCAGACGAAAACAAGTGGAAGGAGGATGAGTATCCCAGGATGCCTTGCAAACTGGACGGTCTGCAGGTGTGCAGTCTGCACTTCCCAGAGTATGTGCTAGAGCACGTCAGACGCTGCAGCTGAGGTCTGCTCCACAACAAGCCTCCTTTTATAGAAATAGGAATGGACTGTTCAAAGACTTAAGTCTCCCACTGGGAGATCAGGTGTTTACAGGTGGGAGACTACTGATGCGCAGGCTTTTAAAATAGAGACCAGCATTTACCTTTAAGGTGAGGAAAAGATGGCTGGGCCCATAGTTGCTCTTCCTAATGAAGGCACACGAAGCGTGGTGTGGTAAGACGTCGCGTTAAGTCACCTTGAACATTTTCAGAATTAGCTTTCTCAGAAAATTAAAGAAAAAAAGTGTTTTGGGAGATAAAAAGGGTTTCATTCTGCTGGTTTACGTTCGGACTGTGGTCAGTTTCCTCTTCTACTACTCACCTGTTGTATTTAGACTGTCCAGTCAGGCTTACTGCAGAAACGCACTGGAAGCGTCAAAGTCATGCTTTTATGATAATTCAACTAAATCTGACTGGAGTTGGTCTCTCCGCCTGCTTCCTGAGGTTTCGTATTGAAATATGCTTTTATTAGATAGGTTAGTGAAAAGCAACTCTTTCAAACACTCAAAAAGCTAGGCCCTATGAATGATATAAAGGCAAAATAATGCATACAATCAGGTATATGAACAAAGTATAACACTATATACTGTAGTGTAGTCAATGTTTTTCTCCAAATATACAACACAGATGATAGAAAACCCACTAAATATATATTATTACAGTGTTGCTACAGATGCTGCTGACGCCTCAGTCTGCTACCAGCTGTGAACAGCCGCTATATTAAATCATAGATTCAGTTTTCGCTTCCAGTGCGTTCCAGCTTTCAGTCCTAATTCTGCTCTTTGCTTCCAGCTATCCACCATACTGGGCTCATGTTCATATAACACATCACCAAGTCTTTTTGTGTGCCCCCATGTTTCTCTTTATCACAGTTTGAGGGTTGATGTTTGTGTTAAAGAGGAAATTAGATGACACTGAAAGTTTTGCCGTCACTCATTAACACTGATAATGGTGATGATGATGGCGACTACGTAACTTAGGAAAGTTCTTCGTCTTGGAGCAGCAGTGCTTTGTTCGCTCTCGTCTATGTACTGGTTCTTATCAAAGCATTCAAGACTCACTGGACCTCATGCAAGAATATTCTCATACAGTGAAGGGATTTGGGGATCTAAAACTATTAGCAAATGGTTATATTGTTGGTGAACATGGATAGAAATAATATGGATTGGTTTTTTGAAGAAAAGCAAAAACTTTATTCCAAATGATGCGCCAGTCATATCTTGATTTGATTGATTTGACCCATAAATTATATTTAAAGAACTGGTCCCTGACCCAGTTATATTGCTGTTTAAATACCTATCAGTATAATGCATTGATTTCCAACTAGATCCACTTGATTTTTGTAATTCATGGCAGCTAAATCAGCATTAGATTAAATTCATTAGTCTGAAATTGAGATATCTTTATCTGGAGTTTAGGTCCTTTTTATTTCTTCTTCACCATGAAATTATTTATTTACCTGCTGTTTCTTTTATTTATATGGAAAGAAAGAAACAAAATACTTGACGAATCATTTACACATAACAGCGTAAAATAATGAAATAAACCTAGCTATAGTCCAGGCTTACCACAGCTAGCTTTCTAAAGCATTATGTGGACAGTAGGCCAGAATACATAACTTTGCAGTCAGTTTTCTTTTCTTTGTCAAAATATGCATTATATGTTAATTAATTCCAATAAAATGCATAAAAAAGTGGTTCACCTATTATTAAATCGCCAAAATCTCATCTAAGGCCACTAGGTTAAAAACAACAACCAAAAAAAGGCCGTCTGTGGGATCAGGAAAGTTGGCTAGCATTAGCAGCAGACCATTAGCATTTTCTTATTTATTCACCATCCTAGATTATTTGAATCGCTTTCTTATTTCATTATGTTGTATAGAAAAAGTATTTTGTTGATAAACCATTTCTCTTATTTTTATATTTATTTTATAAATAAACAGAAGAACGTTGGAAGCTAAAACTAGCTTTAGCCTAAACTAGCCACAGCTAATAGCACCTTTTTTTTATTTGATTAGAACCTCAAAGTGCCAATGCACTGTTTTCTCATATAGGTCTCTTCACAATAATGTCAATGTATTAAGCTTTTCATTAAAATAACATTTCTCGGGCATTTTAAAAACAAATCCATACAGTAACAAATTTAGATGAATTGAGACAAAAGCTCAACAGTTTTAGTCAAATATGTAGTGAACTGGGCCATGTGCAAAAAACTGATGACTTGAAGGTGAACACATCTTTTTCTTTGCTCCAGTTGCGATCGTATGTAAGAATGTGGTTAGTTTTGGTATATTTGAACCCCCACATTGAGATAAATGACTAGTGTGTTTTCACCTTTTGGATGAGAAGTCTGGATCTCACCGAGAGATTTGTTCTCACCTTAAAAGAGAAAGGGAAATATTTATTTATTGCTTCAGCTAATGTCTTCCTATAAAATGTTCTTGCTTGAGGCCCATACTTCTATACTTGTCTTCATCTTTTCATCTCTACAGCCAAGTTCTGTGTGTTTGTAGTTTACAATCAATGGAGCTCAGTGTAACCAAAACTTTTTTGCTGTAAATGACTCAAAACTTTGACCAGACAGTGTTTTTGTTTTTTTGTTTTGCCAGTGTCCCCCAGCTTATGTGGTCAGGCGTGTGCGTTTCAGACACTGACAAGTCACCTAAAGCTCAGTTGTTCAGAAAATGCAAACACTCTTGCTGTCATACAATATAGCTTGCACATCTCTGCAGTCAAATGCCTTGATCCAGCAGCCTAGCCAGCATGCTCGATGACCAGCTCCATGTTTGTTTATTTTTATTTTCCTTTTTTTAAGCCAACTGTGAAAGGGCTAGAACACATACGATGCAGTTCTGTTCGCTGCATATTTATTAAGTTATTTATTTTCTGAGGTATTGCTTTTCACCAAGCTATGCAGTAAAAGTAGTGAGGTTATTTATTATGATGAGAATTTCATTGTGAATTGTGTTGTTTTCAAGTCATACATGTCTCCGTTTCATCCTTTGCTGTATGTCGTCTCTCCCACTGCAGCACTGCATGTGGCTTGTGAGTGGATGCTTTAACAGTGTGTCCTCCAGTTTAACATGTTGAGGGGTCAGTAATTTCAGAAGAGCTCAAAAGTATAAATGAAGGCACACTTTGGTACACTTTCAAATTACAGTTTATTTTATATAATCTGCAGTAGTTGTGCATTCTCCTGAATGCTAATTTCCATTTAACAAATTTTAAATGCAAGAGGCTCAGACTTCATTTTACTTCTCACCATGAAAACTATCTGGTATTATCCTGTTACTCATTGCACCAACTGTGTCTCTACTATTCACACTACCTTAAGCTGCAGCATTACAGCATTCGTGCAGTGCCATTTTGGTTTGGAGAAATCTTCCACCACTTTATAGCACTGAAAGAAATCTATCTTCTTTTTTTTTCTTCTCTGCATTGTCAAGTTGTGTAATCTTAACCAAATCAGTGTATTCGAGGGGCAAAAATACTTGAAAGACAAATATCTGCAATTATTTTTACATCAGGCAGTTGATAAAATGCCAACTTGTAAAGAGACTAAAGTGGTATTTTCAAAAACCTGACAGCCATAATTTACTGACAAATGAGAAGTTGCAATCACTAAGTTTCAGGTAACAGGTTCATGGATTTTCTTGCTACAAACTGTTTGATTAATTAACTAACCATTGCAGTCATGGCTGTGCCACTACCTGGTATTTCCAACTTCAGATCAAACAGAAAACGCCTTCAAGCTTCGATTCCCTCCTTTTAATTTCCCCACTTGTTTTGTTCAAATGTCAGTTTTTACTTTTCAGGTTCCAAACATTTGCAAACACTGTCACTTTTCTTTTCACTGGCAGAGAGGCGGCTCTGATTGGGGAGACAAGCATCTTATGTGTCACTATATTCTGCAGCTGATATGAACATTACATGTGCCACACTGCAGTCCACCAGCTGCTCCTCTTCCTCCTCATGTTGCTGTTTGAAGAAGAAACTTGTAATCAATAAAATTCTTGTGTCCCAATCTGAGGCACATCCGGTCATAGCGCAGCATCCTTTAGTCCACCAGTCTTCAGTCTGTCAGTAGGAAAACAGAATAGAGGATTAAAAGAAAAAACATACCTTGCTACAATGACTGTATCAGAGAAAGAAAGTTAAAATCAGATTAACATATCATATAATCTGAGTAGAAACTCTTTGGAAACAATTTGTAACTTCTTTCCAGGAATAAATGTTCATATTGGTCAACTTTCAGCTGTCTACCCGGGTGCTTTATTTTGTCTCTGAAGATTTTGTGTCTACCACTTCATAAAAAAAGAAATCATTAGTTGATACAGTAGTTGGTGGGTGGGGGGGATTAAACAATTACATTTTTCAGTGCAGTGATATGGAGAGAAAACTTGAATATGATGGCTTCCATTAAAATTTGTGATTTGTCTTTCTTCAATAATTAAGGTCTCAAAATGGTATTTATGCACTGACAACAATAAATTATTGGATGGAATTTCATGTTGACTGTCCACTAATCAATAAATCCTTCGCAACTAGGACTAGTGATATCTACACATGTCCAGTAATATATCTAAATATCAAAATAAGAGGATGGTTGTTGGATGTAGAACCTATTATATGTGTTGTCAATGAGAAGAATTGTTTTTGAAAGGGGACCTGGCTGCATTGGTAAAAAGACGAGGTGGCATTTTTGTCTTAATGAAGCCTTTTTTTCTTTCTAAAGACATTTAGAATCCCAAACATACAACATAGGTTTTCACTCTAGCCTATGTATTTATTTTACTTTCTCTTGTAGAGAAGTTCGATGCAATATTGATCTCATTTCACTATGAATGTACAGTCGTGCACAAAATTATTCCTACCCTTCCGTTAAAGAAGGAAGGGTAGGAAAAAAAATCATCTGTCACTGAAATAAGTTGAAACTGACAAAAGTAATATTTATAAAAATTTTATGAAAATCATGACATTGTTATTCAATTGTGGTTCAATAGAAATATTTTTAATAAACGAGCAAAAAATATGAGAAATTAATGTTACGTCAGCTCAATTAAATTAATGTCTTATTTCACTAAATTATAATTTAGCAAATTCACATAACTTTTTTCAGTTTCTAGTTATTTGAATTACTATTAAGAATTTTGTCTTTTATTTGATGGAAGGGTATGAATAATTTTGTGCACGACTATTTTTCAACACGTTTCCCCTTGAGGCGATTTAAATACAACGCGCATGCGTCCTTCCTCCCGCTCCTCCAGTTTGCCGTAGAAAAGCGAAACTCGTCTGAATGAGAATGTCATACATGAAGCTGGTAACTATCGTACACGACATTCACTATTTTATTTAAGTCATCTTCTAAAATCTACACCTGATATATGTGGTTCTCATTCTGTGGGAAAACCCGTATGTAATAAGGACTTACATCGTAGAGTTCATCAAATGTTACTTATCTAGTCATCTGAATGTAGCATGTTGCTAGCTGGTGCCGCTAGCATCTGTTTAACAGGCCGTCGTTACTGAGGAGACAAACTGTTTTTGTGTCGTTGCTGTAATGTAATATGAGTTCGTTATTAGATAATGTGACTGACTTTGCAAAGGTATGGAGCGCTTTACTTGACCACTGAGCGATGTGTTTGTGTATGTCCTGCCGGTTTTCCGCCAGGTGTCGCTGTTTGCTGCGGCTCCGGGCCTGACGGGCCTGATGAGCGGCTCGGTGTTGGCAGCCAGCGAGGAGAAGAAGAAGAAAAGCGCGCAGCCAGTCCTGAGCATCGATGAAGTGGGTCAAATATTAACTAGCGTGTTTGGGATAAAACCCACAGATCACTGCTTATACCTCAGTGGTGGTAAAGGAAAAAAAATATGAACCGAAACCTGCAGAAGCTACATTCACCACAGCTCTGAACAGTCACCCAGAACACTTGATCTGCACCAGATCTTGGTTGTTTTGAACATTTGCTTCTGTTTTTTTTTTTTTTTTTTTTTAAATCTAATTTTTTTTTTTCTTCTTCTTTCAAACATCACTTTGTTGTTTGTTTCAGCTGCCTTCTCTGTACACCACCCCTGAATCAACGCCTCAGTATGTGGAGCCGGAGGCAGGGCAGCTGGAGCAAAGTGTGGCCTCTCTGAGGAAGCGGGCTGAGCCGTATACGAACCAGTGTCAGGTGTGTCACGTAATCTCAGACTGAAGCAAGATCTGGGTTTTGCTTGTACCTTCTAAATTTCAGATGGGATTCTGTCTGAATGATATTCTTTGGGCTTTCTGAACCACATCAGACCTAAAACAAATATTTCCAACAACATTTGTAAGATATGAGCTGATGACTCATCAGATGTACAGGAAGATGACTAAAATTAGTCCGTTTTCATTTAGATAAACTCAAAGTTTGAATTGAAGTTTATATTTTTCTGCTTGTTACTAACAAACTCAACAAGAAGATCGTTTTAATTCCTGAAGTGTGATGACATGATTTTTTTTTGCTGCAGTCACTGCAGAAAATTCACATGATCTCTGAAGAAAAAGATCAATAAGTTTTGATTGATTTTAGCCGGTACTTTGGTGTGTTTTTTTTTTTTACTGCAGAGATAACCTGATCTTGCAGAATAGGATACTCCTAGTTTTCATTATATACAGGAGAGGATAAACTATTTTTAATTCTCTGTTTTAAGTCTGTGCAAGAAAATCCTTGTTAATTTTCTAATTTGTTCAAATTTTTAGATAAAAGTATTTGACTGCAAAATTTGGCCTGACTCCAATTTCCCAACATGAATTTAGCTTTTCATATTGTATTTGACTGTTGTTCAGTTGTCAATGAACTAAAGAGATGTTTTACAACTTTTGTGTCTTGTCTTTTTTTTTGCTGTAGCAAACTGTCCAGGCAGGTGTGGAGAAAGTTGAGGTGAGTTATTATCAAATTAGTGGAAATGGTACTGTTTAAAAGTCTTGATCCAGCCTACATACTTTAATATTGGGCTCCCAAGCAGTCAGACTTTCTTGCTATCTTTTAAAGTGGTGTTAAGCAATAATTCCTCAGGTTTTCTGAGGGTCTTTCAAAGTTTTTATTGGACATTTGCTGCTTTTTCACTCATTTCCAGTCCAGTCTTTATACTTGGACTGGAAATAAGTGTGTTGGTTTGGAAATGAGGTGAATTTTAAGATTTTTACACGGTCTAAACAAGATTTTTGTGCAGCGATATGATAAATCTGACAGTTTTTCGAGTGCATCTTTATTTTATTTATCTTTTTAACTCAGTGGTGATAATTAGAATACTGATACCACTAATAAAGTATACCAAACAGAAAAGAGCGGAATATTTTAAAGCACACATACTTGAACTATTCACCAGTTTAAAATCCTGGATACGTTTGCAAATTGATCAAATCAGGAAAAAGAAAACTTGATGTCAGATAATGAAAATAGAATAGCTCCTGTAATGACTCCTCTGTCTTTTTTTTCATGTCTTTCTGGTGATCTTTGGACCACAGCGAGCGTACAGGACGGTGGAGCCCACCATCAACACATCAGTAACAGCTGTCACTGGTGAGAAAATACTTTTCGCACGCTCAGTCACTGTGATATAACTGGTATGATGAGGGCTGGTAGAGGTAGCTGCCAGATTTGCTGCATTGTAGTCCACACGCCTGCATCCAGAAATAAATTATTATTAAAAATGTTCAAATATGATAAATTTTCTGTATCTGTGTGAAACAGTGGCATCCTGAAGTGTTTTATTTTTTTTGTAAAGGTACTTATTTTATATCCTTTTACTCTGAAATACTATTTAGTTGTATTTTTATTTGTTTAATCTACCCATTCTTTTCTTTTTTTCACTTTTTCTTCATTTTTTTAGAAATGTTATCATTTGGGGTGCATATGTTGGGTAATTAATATCAATCCAATATTTTCTCAGTTATTTCTTTGTTCAAATAAATTCTGGTCGGGGGAAAAAAAAAAAGAGCCAATTTTGTCCATTTAAAATTAAATTTGCAAGGTTGTAGAAGGTGGGTACTCTTATGAATACCATGACCAAGGGGCAACCTCCCGTTCGAAAAAATGAAGCCTATGCGGAAGTGCCAAAAATTGCAGTTCCCCCCTCCTCCGC